>WURT03024232.1:0-15643 GCA_009936505.3 Holothuria glaberrima | reverse complement strand
ATGTAAGGTGTTTCTTACAAAATATTGGCATCTGTATTAAATCCACCATGGATTTCAAACTCATCGCTGTGTTTTCTTTCCTTATATACATATATAAAACTATCCAGGTCCTATGCAGCCCAATTTCTGTTCCCTGACTTTCAAAAATATTAAGAGCTATAGTGGAAGAAGCATATTTATATTTTACTCAAGATGATGCTAATAAAGAAACATGAACATTAACACATGAAGCAACTAAATGGAATATAAAAAGCAATTTCTATGATTGCTCCCATTAATACATGAAAAGCTTATTCAATTGTAATCAGGTGGATAGAAAAATACTTACGGGCAACAGTTACTGGGAATGTACACTGATCAGATGCTCCACCACTGTCTGTACATGTACAGGTAACAGTGTTCACTCCAGTTCCAGGGAGGAAAGAACCTGATACAGGAACACACACAGATGTAGTGATGGTTCCATCCTCTGCATCAACACAGGTTGGTGGGTTCCATGTTGCAACATTACCAACATTATTAGCCAGAGATGTGACAACTACTGGGTCTGGGCAGGTAATCACTGGGGGTGTGTTGAAAGCTGAAACCAAATGCACCTTTATATCATTAGTGGATTATTACAGTAATTTTACTGCAAATACTTGAAAAAGTTATGAAATGCTGTGCAATCAAATTTCAGAAAGGATGTTTCTTACATCATTTACAGGACAAGACCTAGTAAACACAAGGGTCAGGTAAAGGGTTGACCAATTTCATGCTATAGCTTGTATTGAAATACACACAAAACAACGAATACATTGTCAACTTAAAAACTTTACCTTGAACTGTCACTGGGAAGACACATTCATCAGATGATCCACCACTGTCTGTACATGTACATGTAACTGTGTTTAAGCCAACAACCGAGAAAAATGATCCTGATGCAGGAACACACACAGATGTAGTGATGGTTCCATCCTCTGCATCAACACATGTTGGTGGGTTCCAGGTTGCAGAGTTACCAACATTATTGGCTAGAGACGTTACAACCACTGGTGCTGGACAGGTGATCAGAGGTGGTGTGTTGAAACCTAAAAGGCATTAAGCAGAAGGTAATGAGGTAAAATAAAATTTTGACAATGCTGCATCCAAAATAATGACTGGAAGGCCAAATTTACATCACACAACAAGCAGAAGACTTGTTGATTTTTGTCCAATATTATACTTCTCAGTCGGTTGACTGTTTTATTGTTCTGGGAAATTCACTGATATCACTAAGAGTATTCTTTCATGAAATCTCCCCAGTAATGAAGTGACACATTATTAACACTTTCTGAACCCTCTGGGTAAGTACAAATTTGCTTGAGAATAAAGGTACCATATTGATATGATAACCTTTTACAATTTTTTAGTGATCTATTGTTTAAATGACAATAAACAGATTTACTCCTTACATTGAACACTAAACTTTAATTTCCAGTTGTCACACAATCATATGGAATTTTACACTTTGTTGCTATTGGTTGCAATTAAATATTTGAAGACTTTCCACACAACTTACCTATGTATGTATGTTTTTAAGTGATGGGGAAATTTGCCAAAATTGCAAAAAATAATTTTGGCTTGAACGATGCTTGAAGCAGGCAATGAATCGAATTTGTAGGGACACAAAGGAGTTTATTACTTTCATTGTGGGTCATTTAGCTAAAAATCTCAGTTTGGCACAATTAGTCATTATGGAGAAATATCTAGAGCACTAAGAAGGCTGCATGTAGGTCAAACCTGTTTAACTTCTAATCAGTACTTCTTACCTTTGTTACAGGAAGGGAACACCTTTCAAAGAAACCAGTGTGCAACCAACAAGTGTACCAAAGATTGGTGGAATGAAAAAAGATTGGGTTGATACAGAACAAAACCAAATGACATTTCTTGTTCAGGAAGGGAATACAGAAAGGTAAGATGTAGGTTCTGCATATGTGTACATAAGGCATGGTGCAGATAAAAGGATTATATATCCAACATGGTTGAAAGGAGAGAAACAGGGGAAGATCAGACACAGAGGCAGATGCAAGGTCATTGTGAGAACCACCACAGTACAATTTATGCCATGTCACTGGGTATGAACAATTGCCAAAACCCAATAGTCCTTGACAAAGGAGGTCCAAAAGGGGATAAGAAAGTAACATTACAAGCTAAGCTTTCAGGGCTGTGCATCATAGATCTGTCAGTTAGGACTCTTGCTCAAGAGACTATCTGGCACTATGCAGACTGCGAAAGCCCAATCAAAGAACCTTTTAGATCTTTTCATCATAGGTTTGTCAAGGATTGCAGATACTACACATTAAAAAAGCCACCTATGGTGATTTGATAATGTTTACAAGGTTATATACCAATGACTGACCTTTCAGGAAGTACTACGACTTTTGACCTCCACCAAAAGAATAACTCTTAATAGCAATTATGAAAACTATTAATGCTTCCTACATTGATATCTTGTTTAAAAACTTACCAGTATTATACCTCTGACAACATTTGATGTCCTTTGACCTATATAAAAAACCACAGGTTTTCTACTGAATGATATATTCCTAATGTCAAGTGTAAAATGCATCCTCAGTTCATACTTTATAAGGTTGCCACTGTTTGACAAATGGTGAAAACATGGGACCTTTGAACTCAAATCAAAATTGATTGTACTGTGCTGTACAATTCAAGCATCAACATGCCCAGCAAGCAAACTGGATCCATGTTTTTATCTTGAGATACCATGTGGTTTTTACTGTTAACCCAGCGGGGAATTAGAAGACTGTCAATCTAAAGTCCTTGTAAATCTCAAAAAAAGCACTTCAAAAAATATTACACACAACTTCCGAAACCAGGGTGTTCAGAAAAACATTACATTTTGGGCTAAAATAGTTGGCAATGACCAGTAATGACCTTTCACCTTCATTTCTAAGTGCGTGGTCAAATGTAATCCCACATCCAAAGGTTATTGTGCCAAAAAATCTTTTGATGAAAAGTTGAGGAAACTTAAAGAAGGAAACAACAAATAGAAAGTGTAATACAGAGGTACCTGAAGGTGACTGAAAACACCATATGCTTACATGCAAAAGCATATCCCACCTAGAATAACTCCATGGACCTTTTTGTTAGTCTTTTAAGAATTTTGGCAACATTTCTAACCTTCAATAGTCACTGGGAAGGTGCATTCATCAGATAATCCACCACTGTCTGTACATGTACAGGTTATAGTGAATATACCAATACCAGGGAAAAATGATCCTGACACAGGAACACACACAGATGTAGTGATGGTTCCATCCTCTACATCAACACAGGTTGGTGCATCCCAGCTGGCAACATTACCAACATTATTAGCCAGTGATGTCACAACTACTGGGTCTGGACAGGTGATTACAGGGGCTGTATTTACACCTGCAGTCATGAAGTTTTAATGTAAAACATTGTTTAGGCAGATTTTAAAAACTGAAAAGACAACACTCACAAAATTACCAAATATATGTAGTTCTATCAAAACCAGCTAGAGTTACAGTAATATGGAATTACCATTACTGGAAGGTATTGTGAAATGTAGGTATATTGATTTAGACATGTTTATGTGTACATTTGTAGATATGAGTTACCTGTAACATCAAGGACTGTGCAAGCACTGTACATTTACATAAGTGAAGCTCAGATATAAGTACTACAGTAGGTACCATGAGTAGGTAGGCAACTGCTATACGGATGCATAAGCTCATGTTACACAGCTTTACCATGCAGGTAAATGCAATTTCGGAAAACCAATGTATGCATATATTTATGGTTCACGAGTAAACAGTTATGTGAATGAATACCTGCAAAGTCTGTATATTCTGTATATGTGAAACATAGTTATTGGTATTACACTTGGTAATAGCTCAACATTCTCTCCTAGTCCCACATCATGGGCCTTTACAATATAAGACCTTCTGAATGAAATACCGGTATATTCAGTACTGAGTATTACTGGTAATGTGAAAGACTTAAGCCTTCATTTAAGCCTACTGTCCATATGCGAAGTGTAGATACTGGCATTGGCCTATACTATAGTTTACTCAGTATTGGGACTAGAAATAGAGAAAAAAGGCTACTACAGGGCTATGTACTGCAATAACAAAATGTCATATAAGGTAAACTTGTGTGGCTACAGGTTTCATTTGTAATGAATTATGTTAAAAAAATAACTGCAAAGGAAACAAGGCACAAAATTCCAAAAGATGAACTAACTAGGTTGCTGATGAGATTTTACTATCTTCCTGCTGCTTGAATCTATTTTTCTATCAAGTTCTCTCTTCAAAATTAAAAGACAATGGTTTAATAGGCCAATGTTCAAACATGGTGCAGAAGTGGCACTGTGTATACAGAGGTGATGGGAATCTTTTCAAGGGCAGAGATAGGCTAAAGAGAGTATTTCTTTCATTTCTCAAAACTTAAAAAGGGAAAGGGTTTTTCAGGCAGGATGCCCTTCTTTCACACCAAGGTTACGGACATGCAAAGTAAGAATGAGCCTGAATATCATCAAATCAGTTCACAAAATATGAGTGAAAACGACATTGGCAGAAATAGTTAAATTTTTGTTAAATTAGTACTAAAGGGGTGTTTTATCATTTTTCTGTTATCAATAAAACATGAGCCCATTTAATTTGTTGATCATACATAAAACAAGGACCTACACAGTTCCTGTCACTTTACCAATTTCACAAAATTTTACGTTTGGAAATGCTGATATTACCAGTATACCAGTATTTGTTTTTCACAATACCCCGGACACTATTCAAAAGTGAGCACCCTTGCTTTTATACAGCATAACTTGCCTATTTTTGTGACTTCTTGTTATTCATCATACTGTTCTGAAATGTTATTCTAAAATCGCTAAGTATTGCGAGTTGTTGATGTCACTGTACCATTCGGTCAGCAGAGTATACAAGGTTTTGTACATTCTTCAAAACAGTAATTTTATCCCTCTCAGAGAACACTTGATTACTTTGTTCACCTAGCACACTTCCCCTTTTTGTATAACATTAAACAAGAAGATTGAACAAAAAGGTCACACAACCTATTACTGTTATGGCACTAAAAATTTTACTCTGAACACTATCTAATGGTGCACATTTTGTGTAAACTAGACCAATAACAATAAGCCCCAGGCAAATTTTGACAGTATATTTAAATACCCATGCTCCTACATATGCCAGGTTCTCAAAAACTTGATATTATGACTTTGAAATATCCATAATTACAAATGGAAAAATTTTATTTCATATTTTGCCCAAAAGATGGCACTAATCATGAAAAACATTAGAACACTTAAATAATGCTAATGACACAATAGACAACTGAAGCAATGAAATCTAATGAGAAATGCAACATCAGTTGGTTTTTCACAAGAAGACTGAGAAAGGAAGCTCATTTAAACCCACTCTGATCAAGAAGTAGAAATGTTCTTACCTGTAACAGATACAGGGAAGGTACATTCATCAGATAATCCACCACTGTCTGTACATGTACAGGTAACAGTGTTTACACCAACACCAGAGAAAAATGATCCTGATGCAGGAACACACACAGATGTAGTGATGGTTCCATCCTCTGCATCAATGCAGGTTGGTGGGTTCCATGTTGCAGAGTTACCAACATTATTAGCCAGAGATATCACAGCCACTGGGTCAGGACAGGTGATCACAGGTGGTGTATTGAAAGCTGGAAAAAAAAGGCATCTTAACTCATTTAGTTGATCATTCATGCATTTTTGGTTTTTTAAACCTAAACTGAGCTAACTTTTCAGCAGAGAATTTCTGTATTACATTTACTGGAAAAGACATACACAAAACAAGGGCAGCTTAAATCTGAAAGAAATTTCACTATACATCAGACAGGGGTGGACTTGTTATATGAGATGTTTAGGAAATGCATTGACTAAGTTTTGAAGACACATAATTATGCTTGTGTCAAAATATGTATAGGAATGATTCAGTTCTGTACCTTGAACAGTGACAGGGAAAGTGCATTCATCAGATAATCCACCACTGTCTGTACATGTACAGGTAACAGTGTTTAAGCCAACTGCAGGGAAAAAGGATCCTGATACAGGAACACACACAGATGTAGTGATGGTTCCATCCTCTGCATCAACACATGTTGGTGGATTCCAGGTTGCAGAGTTACCAATATTATTAGCCAGAGATGTTACAGCCACTGGTGCTGGACAGGTGATCACAGGTGGTGTATTGAAAGCTGGAAAGAAATGCATTTTAACTTAGTTAGTTGAACATTCATGCTTTATAAGGAGTAATATTTTAAACCTACCTGAGCTAACATTTCACTACAGGAGTTCTGTATTACATTTACTGGAAAAGACGTATACAACACAATAAAGGGCAATTTAAAACTTGAAGGAAAGGTTACTCTTTATACATTAGACAGGGGTAGACTTGTTGTGTGAGATGTTTAGGGAAATGCATTGACTAAGTTTTGAAGACACATAATTATGCTTGTGTCAAAATATGTATAGGAATGATTCAGTTCTGTACCTTGAACAGTGACAGGGAAAGTGCATTCATCAGATAATCCACCACTGTCTGTACATGTACAGGTAACTGTGTTTAAGCCAACAACAGAGAAAAATGATCCTGATACAGGAACACACACAGATGTAGTGATGGTTCCATCCTCTGCGTCAACACAGGTTGGTGGGTCCCAGGAGGCAGAATTACCAACATTGTTAGCCAGAGATGTTACAACCACTGGGTCTGGACAGGTAATTACAGGAGGGCTGTTGAAACCTATTTAAAAAGGTATAAAGCAAAAAAAAGTGAAGAAATGATCCTCTGAAAATATTCATGAATAATCCTGGCCACATGAGCAAACTTTAACTTATACAAAACCATGTGTTATTTTGATCTTGATCATATTTTACACTTCTCAATTTACTATAAGTCAGAGGAGGGGCGGGGGGGGGGGGGGCTGGGTTGTCAATTCCACAATAAGGGATTATTCACAGATTGTTTCAGCTACCAGTATAAACTACTTTCAATTTCCATCAAGTTTTATGAATTTTTAGATGTACATATTCATAAAGGTGATATTGGAATGATAAAGAAGGACCAACCTTTTCTAGGTATACATCGTTTTGTGAATATCAAGTCAATGGACTGTTAAGTGTTAATGTGACAGAATGATGTAGTGGAATGACAAGAACCACATCAAATTGAAACACAAACAAAATTACAACTTCTTTCAGAAGCACATTTGAAATAGTTCAAGGATGATGTTTAGATTCAAAAAACATACTGTGCATATATTAGTTTCCAGGAAGGTCCATATCAATTCCATACAGGTCAGTATGGAGATTAGCCTGCAGGTTATGTGTAATGACCAAATATTGAGTGGGTGCTGTGAAAAATTGGAAAAACTCCCAAAAAGTGGGTAGAGGGAAGTTTTTTTTTTTTTTTTTTTTTTTTTTTTGTGATATGCATACAGAGAGAAGAGAGGGGTTGGAACAAAGGAAGGGCACATTGTGAAGAAAACCCAGAGACAGAAAGATGGCAAACCCTCTAAATAACATGCAGTAAACTCTGTGCCACACAGCTGGGAGACAATTGTGAGATATACAGCAGTACAATTTAGCACATTTCACTGAGAGTGAGACTGGTATCAGAGTAAATATAATTGTCTGAGATCAAACACAATGAGATTTCAAAATGGTGCTAAAATGAGTACGACAGGCTAAGAATTCACACTTTTGTAGCATACGTCCATCAATTATGGCTCTATGGTAGACTGGCTGGAAAGGGACACAAAGTAAATTGCACAAGACCAACCAGCAAACCTTCAGATCTGTTTATAAAAGGCTTGTCCTCTGTTTCTGCAACAAATACTACACAGTCAAAAGGTAATCTACAGTGATGAGATATGTTTACAATGTTTCCAGTGATTGACCTTTGAGAATGTCAGATGACTTTTGACCTCCACCAAAAGAGCAAATCCACATGCAACTTACAAAAAATTGCCATGCTCTCTACCAAGTGATATCATGTTTAGAAGGTTCACAGTATTTAAACTCTGATAACATTGAATGCCCTTTGACCTGAATCAGAAACAAAGGTGGTTCTTCAACTGAATGATACACAATGACACAATGACAAGTGTGAAATGTATCCTTACTTCAACATATCTTACAAGGCTTTCAATGTTTCACAAATGATATCAGATTATCTTTGACCAAATCAAATTGAACTTAATACCAAGGCTAAAAATGCAAAGTAAGGAAAATATCCACAATTCCTATCTTGAGACATCATGTTTACAGGGTTTTGAATCTTCAAAGTTTATAAAGTTATTGGGTTCAAAATCCTTACACTCCAAAACAGAGAACAGACGAACAAATATTATGTACAACTTCAAAAATACGGTTTGTTCCCATAAAACTGAAAGACACTTTGAAGTTTTCTTGAAAAAAGGACTAATGACCTGTAAATGACCTTTAACCTTCATGTCCCAATGATTAAAAGTAGCTTACCTCACCCAGAGATCTGTGTGTATAACCAATTTTCTATAATGAGCATTCAAGAGTGCTTAAGTACTGTGGACATACATAGTGCAAAGGAGAATAGTTTGAGAGACTAAGGGTGAATAAAAGTATCATATGCTAATGTACATATGTGCAGGCCATGACCACCTGATCACTCCATAGGTGGTTTTGTTAGTCTGTGTGGAAATGGGCAACATTTCTAACCTGCAACAGTAACTGGGAAGGTACATTCATCAGATAATCCACCACTGTCTGTACATGTACAGATCACAGTGTTTACACCAACACCAGGGAAAAATGATCCTGATGCAGGAACACACACAGATGTAGTGATGGTTCCATCCTCTGCATCACCACAGGTTGGTGGGTCCCAGGTTGCAATATTACCAATATTACTCCCCAGTGATGCCACAACCACTGGGTCTGGACAGGTGATTACAGGGGCTGTATTTATACCTGGAGTCACAAAGTTTAAATGTAATACAGGGTAGTGATAATACAAAACCTGACAAATTTCATATCAAAATAACCAAATGTATCAGTATTTATCAAGGCCAGGTACAGTATTAAAGACTCCAACTGTATAATTAAATCCAAAAGCCTTAACCAAGTGATGACCTGCACTGAAATGCATTGCTCCTTCAAAAGTGAGTGTGCAGCATATCTTGCTAATTTTATAGCTATATATTCATCACAATAAATGCTCTAACATATTTTTCACAATTATGCTGTCCTTTTTGATAACACCATATGTTTGGTCAGCAGAGTATACAGGGTCTCCTACATACCTTCCATGAAGTAAAATTTTTAATTTACCCCAAAAGAATGAATTACATTCGTTATCCATCAAATTTCCCTTTTTATGTAACTGGATATTGTAGAAGCAAAATGAGGGAGCAAACACAAACTAATGGGTAAAACATTACCCCTGTCAAACATTGATCTTAAAAATTTTATTCTGACCACAATTTTAAGACGAACAATTAGCATAAAAAAAACAAACTACTTGAAATAAACTGCAAGCAAACACTGATGAAACACCCGCCATGTCCTATGCAAGCCAGATTCTCAAAGGCTTCTGTTTACATTGTAACGTTCAAAAAATATCAAGTACTATTTGTGGTGGAGTCATAACTTTCTCAAAAGATGACATCAATGAAGATAACTCCACAAACTTTAATGCATCTCCTACAAGGACACAACAGGCAAACAAAGCAATGCCATCTGATCTTACTTGTCTAATGGACACAGACACAAAAGTTATTTAAAATACATAAAAGCCACAATTGCTTAGAACAAGACATGTTATTACCTGCAACAGTCACAAGGAAGGTACATTCATCAGATAATCCACCACTGTCTGTACATGTACAGGTCACTGTGTTTAAGCCAACTCCAGAGAAAAATGATCCTGATGCAGGAACACACACAGATGTAGTGATGGTTCCATCCTCTGCATCAACACAGGTTGGTGGGTTCCAGGTTGCAGAGTTACCAACATTATTAGCTAGAGATGTCACAGCCACTGGGTCTGGACAGGTGATTACAGGTGGACTGTTGAAACCTTAAAGGTATAAAGCAAAAATAATATAATGATACTCTGATAATCCTGCCCACAAGAGCAAAATTTATGTTATAGAAAGGATGTTCTTTTGATCTTTGTCATATGTTTACACATCTCAATTTACTTTAAGTCCCCCTGAAAGGAAGGTTTCAGGTCAATTTCACAATGACAGGAGTACTTTCAGATTATTTCTTGCTACCTAGTAACGATTTCTGATTTCCATGGAATTTTACAATTTTACAACTTTTTCAGGTATATAATGTTTTGTGAATACCAAATGTTTGCATTACATTGAGAGTAGCATGCCAATGAGACATCCTGAAGCTCAGATCGTGTTTTTTATATTATAATGAATTTTTGTCAACAATAAGCTTTTCCTACTTTTGAATTCTGGTCTAACCATGCTTCATGCTTGATACACCATATCCACAAGGTTCTTCAGCTTGACCTCTGGTGTTGGTAAATGACTTTTGAACTCCACTAAAATAATAAAGGGTGTGCACTCAATATAGGGCAAGAATATTCTAAGTATGAAATGCATGTTTTTCTTCTTCAGATATCATGCTTACAAGGTTTCCACAGTTGACCTCTCATTATATGAAATGACCTTAGCCCTGCCAAAGTAATGGAATTTTCTAAATAGGACATCGTATTGACATATATGACACAAGATCCATACATGTTTCCCATCTCATATTTCTACAAGATTTTTACATCTTGACCTGTGGTTTCCTCAAATTCATGACCTCCACCAACATTAACAGGGGTCAACACAGGGTATACTTACAAGCCAAAAATGAGACTAATTAACAGCTTCTTTGTTGAGGTAGTACGTTTACAGGCAAAGTGTTGCATACACACATACAAATGCACTGGTAAGAACACTCACCGTGCAATAAGACACACACATGACATCACAATCACACAAATACCTTTAGCCCACGGCAAGGGATAAAATATTACCAACTACCAAATCATGTGACATAATGATGTAATGAAATTTGAGTTTCCTTCTGATGACCTGAAATTCATTGTTTACCTCCTCAGTCTGAATGCCAAACAACGCCCAGCCCAGCATACACACACAGCATCACCATCAAACTCATACCTTCTACCCATGGCAAGATATACATTATTTCCAACTACCAAAACATGTGACAGCGATGTAACAGAATTACAAGAACTGCAATAAACCTATTAAAAACAAACAAAATTATCACTCCTTTCATCAGCAACTTCAAAATGTTGTACATAATTTACAGCATGAAGTAAAACTCACTCTTGTGTGGAATTGCCCATTACCAGTTTTGTCCAGCAAGCAGAGGTCTCTGCTTCCAAGGAATCATGAAATGAACTTACTTTTTCAGTTTAAACAACACACTTGACGGATAATAGTTTTTTTTGAAAGATCTGTCTCAATTACAAGTCAGCAGGGAGATGTAACTAGAGTACCAATTAAGGAATAAATCGCATTTGGCGGACTATTATTGGTGAATAAACCGTCGAGACTCCAAATTTGACAAAATAACAGACGAGGCGAAGCCGAGTCCGTTATTTTGCCAAATTTGGAGTCGAGACAGTTTATGAGACAATAATAGGCCGACAAATGTGGTTTATTCCTATTCTACCACCAAAAATGTGTGAAAAAACTTCATTTTCTATCAGTCTTTACGTTTACTGACCTTGTGTTGTGGAATAACAGGTCAGTGTTTAACCAATCAGAATGCGGGATTCTCAATAACGGATAGCTAGAGGTGGTAGAATAGCCAATATCACTGCAAGGACCTAGTGTGCTACTTTCAGGTGCTATGAGCTTTGTGAGATGATTAAATATTGAGTGGCTGGTAAAGAACATTGCCACAAGTGTATATTTCAGCAAGGGAATGGTGGAAAGAAAGTGTTTCGCCTGGACTTGCACGCTGAACTTGTATACAGACTACAGAGAGGATGGTTTAGTTATGAGAATTTTAAAGGATTTAGTAGAAAGGAAGAGAAAATTGAGAAGACAACCTACAGAGAAAGATGGAAAACCCTTGTGAAAAATATGCAGCACACTTTGTGCTACACAGGTGAGAGACAACCATAACAACCACCGCAGTACAATTTACGCCATCTCACTGATAGAGTGATATTGCATGGCACCAGGGTAGGTATACCTGCCTGAGGACAAAACACACTGAGATTTCAAAAATTAACCAAACTGAATGTGACAGGCTATTAAGAATCCACATTGTTGTATCATAGGTCTGACAGTTATGACTCTATGGTAGACTGGCTGGAATGGCATACATGAAAAGTGCACAAGACCAATCAGTAAAACTCTCAGTTCTTTCCATCATGGGTTTGTCCTCTGTTCTACACAGTCAAAGGACAGTTTATGATGATAACATGTTTACAATCTCTCCAGAATTTGACCTTTGAGAATATGAGATGACTTGTGAGCACCACCAAATTAGCAAATCCACATCTAACTTGGTAATATATCCATGCTTCCTACCTTGTGATATCATGATGAAAAGGTTCTCAGTATTTGACCTCTGATAACATTAAATGTCCTTTAACTGACCTAAAGCAGAAACAACTACGGTTCTTCAAATTAATGATACACAATCCCAGGTGTGAAATGTTTCCTCAATTCATCATATCTTACAAGGCATTTATGTTCAACAAATGGTTACATCAGATGATCTTTGACCCAATCCAAATTGTATATACCCTTTACTCAATACAACGCATCAACTTAGAAAACCATGCTTCCTCTTTTGAGAAATCCTTTAAAGGGGAATGCAAAATCTTTGTATGTCCCAAAAAGGAGCTTTAACAAAAATATATTTTGAAACACTTTCAAAACACTGGGTGCTCTTGGAAAGTAGAAACATATTTTGTAGTTTTCCTCAAAACTGAACAAATAACCTGAAATGACCTTTGACGTTGACATTCCAATGAGTAAATGTAGCACACCACCCAGAGATCACCAAAGTTCTTTAACGTGTGTTAAAGAGCACTTACACTATGTGGACATACAGTGTTGCCATGCAGAATGGATAGTGTGTTAATGAAAGACTATGGTGACCAAACTTATAATATGCTAACATGTATATAAAGCATAGGCCACCTTTTCACTCCAACAATAGTTTTGTTAGTCTGTGAGCAAATGGGCAATATTTCTAATCCTGCAACAGTAACTGGGAAGGTGCATTCGTCAGATAATCCACCACTGTCAGTACATGTGCAGGTAACTATGTTTACACTAACGCCGGGAAAAAAGTTCCCGATGCAGGAACACACACAGCTGTAGTAATGATGCCATCCTCTGCATCAACACAGGTTGGTGGGTTCCAGGTTGCAGAGTTACCAACATTACTACCCAGAGATGTCACAAAAACTGGAGCTGGGCAGGTGATTATAGCTAGGGGCTGTATTTATACCTGGAGTCATAAAGTTTAAATGTTATACACTGTTGTGATAGTAGTCTATAGAAATTTATGTTATCACTTTTGATGTCACCATATGTTAGGTCAGCAGAACATACAAGGCAGGTATCCTTCATCTCTCCCAAGAAGCAGGATTTTATCCACCCCAAAGGAATAAATTACATTGTGATCCAAATCATCCAATGCATGTAGAATCATTGTAGAATCAAAATGAGGAAAATGAAGATAAACTAATGTGTTACGGGACTCATATCTGACATACCTTGAAATTTTATTCTGAACACTATTTCAAGACAAACAATTAGCATTAGCATAACATAAACAAATTACCTGAAATAAATTGTAAGCAGAGCTTGACTTTTCACCCAGGCCCAATGTAATCTACACTCTCACAGACTTCTTTTTACATTATAATTTTCAAACATATCAAAAGCTATTTTTTTTTTTCAAAAGAGGACATCAATGAAGAGAACTTAATTGAGACATCTCTCGTTAGGACACAAAAGAGCAATGAAATCTAATTTTATTTGTCCAAAGAAGACAGAAATGTTCACTTACAATAAATACAACCCACTATGGTCACAAACAAGATATTTTTACCTGCACCAGATACTGGGCAGGTACATTCAGATACTCTACCACTGTCTGTATCTTCATTATACCATTAGAATTACACGACCTACCACAAGGAGAAGGTTAAAAGCTGAAGGGTATATCATTCCTAGTATGTGAGAAAATGGTAGACTGGCATCTTGAGGTATGAAATGTTCACCCAAATACTAGACTGACTATTGAAATAAAAAAGGCAGCTCACAGTAATGTATGAATAAACATGTATCCATTTTCAGCTTAAATTTTACGATGTTCAGCTGCATACCTTGAACAGTCACTGGGAAGGTGCATTCATCAGATAATCCACCACTGTCTGTACATGTACAGATAACAGTGTTCACACCAACACCAGGGAAGAAAGATCCTGATGCAGGAACACACACAGATGTAGTGATGGTTCCATCCTCTGCATCAACACAAGTTGGTGGGTCCCAGATTGCAGTGTTACCAATATTATTAGCCAGCGATGTCACAGCCACTGGTGCTGGACAGGTGATCACAGGTGGTGAATTGAAAGCTGGAAAGAAATAAAATGTCAGTATTAAAGAATATTATCAAAGAATTTTAGATTTTTGATAATCTTACTCATCTGCAGAGAATTTTGTTATCTACTTACTTGACAAGACTTAGAAAACACATAGGGTAAACAAAATGCTGAAGGAAATGTCAATCTTAATGTCAGATAATGGTAGATGAACATGATGAGATACAAAATAAGAATACTGGGCAGTCTGGAAGATACAAACTACTGCTAGGTTTAAAACATACAAAATGGATCTGATGTGAGACAACATTTTGATCAAGATCACATTATTACCTTGAACTGTCACTGGGAAGGTACATTCATCGGATAATCCACCACTGTCTGTACATGTACAGGTAACTGTGTTTAAGCCAATGACAGGGAAAAATGATCCAGATGCAGGAACACACACAGATGTAGTGATGGTTCCATCTTCTGCATCAACACAGGTTGGTGGGTTCCACGTTGCAGAGTTACCAACATTATTAGCCAGAGATATCACAGCCACTGGTGCTGGGCAGGTGATCACAGGTGGTGTGTTGAATCCTAACATGAAATGAAAGTTATATATTTTCAATGCAAAAATATGACAAATATGTTGGAGCCTAAAAAACTCACTTTTTAGTGAGGGATTTTATTTACTATTTGCTACACAAGTCCTATTAAACACAAGGGGCAGGTTAAAAGCTGAAAAGTATATCATTACTAGCATGTGAGGAATGGTAGATATGTATCTTATGGTATGAAATGATCATACAAATACTAGGCTAAGGTTTAAAATTAAGAAGGTGATAACATTGATGTATGCATAAATGTGAACCAAATTTTTAGCTAAAATTTTACCATGTTCAGCCTCATACCTTGAACAGTCACTGGGAAGGTACAATCATCAGATAATCCACCACTGTCTGTACATGTACAGATAACAGTGTTTACACCAACACCAGTGAAAAATGATC
>WURT03024221.1:0-15643 GCA_009936505.3 Holothuria glaberrima | reverse complement strand
TCTCAATAGCCTAAATTTTGTAAGCCGAATGACAATGTTCGCTAAACTGCATCGATAACGTAACCATCCTGACTACAGATGAGGGGCTTACGAGTTGCAGCTAGTTAGTTAGCTACATATACATGCATAGTACTTATCTTCTGCATAATGTACGTGGTGTATGCGTTGTACAATCAAAAAATGTATACAGTATGCGTATCGCGTGCCTACGTACTTACATGTAATTTTTGTATGTTTACATCCCGCCATCAGCCGTGTGTCTGCGTAGCGGCTCTTGTTGGTTGTATAATAGCCTTTACCTCCACAGTAGTTGTGGAAAAAGTTCGTCCGTTCCCTGCGGATTTCCCTTGTTTGACCTTTGACCTGCGCTCCTTGTGTTCATTCCGAAATACCTTATTATTGCTGCTTATGGCCCAAGTACAAACTTAATTGTATCTTCCTTCACCCGAAGAAACTTTGAAGGTTTACGACTCTGCTGCTTAATTCGATCCTGTTCTGTAATGAAATAGTCCAGATAACGAAACTCAAATGCATAATTGTCATTGACAATTTAACTGGAAGGACGACTGTGGAAGATTTTTTGCGAAATCGTCCAAAAGCAGTAAATTTTTGGCTCCCATTTTTCACTGGGCACTCATTGTTGTAACGTTGCAACCTTCTACTCCAGGCTGGATACTTCGTCCAAGATACAAAAAGCTGGGAAGTAGCCAATGGAAAGAAATGGCCCGGTAAGCCCGGAAAACGAACGTACATGAAACCCTTTCGGCAATCAGATGCTCGCTTTATCAAAGTTTTAGCGGTACCCGTAAGTATAGTTTGAAGGTAAACTTTTTATTTACTTTTTTTTGTATGTTCAATGTCTCAATGTCAATAGCTCCTTACACTGAAATTATAGTACGTTTAGTCTGGAATCAACAAAATATTAGTCTGGACAAAAAGGCGTTAAAAGTATCATAACAGAACTCATTCAAAAGGAGGGAAGTGTCTGACTTAAAAGTTCCACCTATTACTTTCAAATGGCAACGGAAACAACCCTACATGAGCGAACCTCCTAAGGCCAACCAACCGTTATTACCCATCCTTTCTGGATATATAGACTAACCTTGGGGAAAGGGGGTTACAGATGGGTTCTTTAAATGCGCTGGAGGTGATATATATATATATATATATATAAGGTTAAAATGCTGCAGAGCACTATAGAAATGTGTAAGTTTCATTTTTCTGCCACCTGATGAAGGGTTTATACCCGAAACGTCGTGGAATTTTTCCAAACTTTAAGCACTTATTACCCATTACAGTTTTCGTCAGCTTGAAACTTGGACATTTATACTTTGACCTTGATTTCCGAATCCAGCAGGGTAGTGACGCATTCTTGCGGTTAACCTTAAGATACTGGGCACCCATCTTTAAAATATTTCCAAGGATTGATTTGTATTTCCACTTATGATGTGACTAGAATCGGATTAAGTCGCTAAAGTAGTTCCCAAATGAATCATCAACCATGAAAATCGGTTCATACTTAGTGAAGTTATGCAGGGAAATAAAATTCAACAATGCCAGACCAGCGTCCATCGGACTGTGAATATCTGATCTTTGCGGTTTTATATCATTAAAAAATCGGCCAAGTCGTGACGCTATCGGCCAAGTCATGACGCCCAGTTTCAAGGGGCGGATTTTTCTAATGCACCTTTATCGGCCTATTTATACCACATTTAAATTTCTCGTGATAGACTTAAAACATAACGTGTGTAGACGAAGAAGGGTGCTATAAAGCGACAGCCTCAACAGTAAAAAACAGAAGTAATGATACCTTCAAAGCAGAGCAGAGGACTTGCTTTTCATTCTTGAAGAAATTTGTTTTATTTTGAAGACATCAAGTATGAGTGATGCCAACTTATAAGACAGGCATAGTGGCTATTCAATGAAGATTATTGGCCAGTTCTGCTGCCAGCATTTCGATACTTTGGATACGTCACTGTTCAACTCATATTTACAATTATTTAACATAGTACTTTTGCCATCCTATTGTATGCAGGAACCACCCTTCTTTATGGAAAAGGGTTGGGAAGCTCTTCGATATCCCGATGAAAAGTACAATTACGAGGAAACGGACCTCAACGGGGAACGATACGAGGGATACTCGTGGGAGCTGCTGAAGGAAATTAAACAATTCTTTGAGGAGGAAATGGGAATTCTCTTTGATTTCCAGTGAGTATAGTAAACTTTCTTTACCAATTTTTCAACTTCTTGCAATACCTTAAAGTACGATGACACTTGAAATGTGAAAGCATCTACCTAATTTACGTTTAATGAAAGACCCCATGTGCAACAACTTCAAGATCCATGATTGTCGTAGGATTTACTATTAAGTGCCGTGTAACAGAGTAGCTTAGGACATTTACATAAAGGTTGATAGACGTACGACAAGAGGGACAGCACAACAGCCCCCTCCCACGCTGCTAACAATCCAATGTTTGAAATTCATTCAATATGCTAATATTCTGAGGTATTGTAAATGCAAACAATCAAGCACAGACAAAATTGTTGAGTGAATGTAGCTTTATAGTTGGATTAAAACTTAGATTCCGGAAATTTGAATACTGTAAAGAAGTATATTCATCTTAATTGGTGGCCGCAATTTTATTATTAACATGACTTCAAAGTTATAGTGCAAGACTTAATTTACATTATTGTCAGTCGTCTCCTTTGAACACAGTTTTCTGGTTCCGTCTGGTTTCCCATCTCCTCTAACTGGTCAATCATTTTCAGGACGTCATTTTCTGCCAATGAGGATCCTTGGTTCCTGTCCCGTGTTAGTATTTTAGGTACAGATGTCGAAAATAGCATGCAGCAAGTATCAAATCCTGTAGCTCCCCAATCATTTATGGCCTGCCAGGATAATTGTTATTATATTTATCGTCAATCATCTGTAAATAAAATTAAAACCATAAGAGCACTGTTCCTGTGACTGTTTGAAGAGACCCACTTAAGCTGCAGCCACGCCACGGTACCTTCTCAGATTCCTTTTTCCTCCTTATTTTTTTGAAGGGACTTGCTTAGTGCACAATCAGTGCCATTTTAGCTTTATTCCAACACATAAGTTTCTTATTATCCTGAAGTTTTTTTGGGCTTCCGTTGAGCACCGACCAGTATTCCATTTACTCAGAAGCACCTTCACCCTCCACCTTGGATAACAACAAACCAGTGTATGACCCTTTCCATACCTTACCGCTGTTACTGCTGGATACGTCAAGCGTCACTGCATCGGGTCCCAAGTAAAATTCGTGTACATAAACTCGTTGCAATTGGTGGCAGCAGAATGAATCTACGTTTCCTGAATGTTAAACAGTCTCTAGAATGAGAGAACGTCGTTAGTGAGTCTCCTCATATTGATTAAATTTCTCTTCCCTATTGTCACAGTCCCTTCAATCACATTTAGCTTCTGCAGCGCTCATGTGAATGAGGGTGGGGATGGGTGACTGTCCAATTCTATACGCCATCCAGGCAGGCAAGAATAAGAACAAAGTGAGTTAAGAGTTTGTTAATGTATGCTGCAACTTCGCAGAACTATTGATCTACCTCCGAAGTCTCGATCATGGACAATGCCATATAACCTGTTACATACTGAATTCTCAACCAAGTTCGTAACAACTTCTTTAACAACTGTTAATCTGGATTTCGCTTGTATTTCCCTACAGGGTTACATTGATGAGTCCAGGACAGTACGGTTCTTTAGATCTCTCCACGGGAGAGTGGGATGGTATGATCAGAGAACTCATTGACGGGGTGAGTTTCTTTTGACCAATGTTTCAGTACCTGCTCACCAATGGTCGGTTGTGTTGTCACAATTACGCAAGGGGAGGAGATTCCTAAGAAACTTCAATTAAGCTCGTAGTGTAAAATCTGAAGAGAGATCTAATTTTCACATACTACAATCATGTTGGAAAACGTAGACTTTAAGTTAATTATCTACTGACAGGAGAGATAGGTCTTCTTGGTGTGGAAAAGTTGGGCATGCTTTTCTTATTATCTCATTTATGTACAGATACGTATCTGGTTTAGGTGCAGAGAAAAGTAGAATCAATCACTAAAAACAGAGCCAAACACCTGTGTAACAAGACGTATATTTTTATGCAATGAGTACATAACGATTTAGTTAACGGTTGTTATGTTATGATAGGAATCTTACATTCATCACTCATATGTACTTACACTTTAGGTACTAAGGGATTAGTCCAATGAAAGAAATTCAGCAAATTTAATTGATTATCTTTTTCACCTCAGGATGCTGACGTTGCTATTGGATCTCTAACCAAAAACGGCGCGCGTGAAGAGGACATTGATTTTACGGCAGCCTGGTACATAAGTCAATTGAAGGTAGCGATATTACATCCTAGCTGGACATTTGAATATCCCTTCGCCCTGGTTTATCCGTACCATCTCACCGCTTGGTTTGCACTCCTTGCTACCTTCATAGTGTTATTTCTTGTCGTATTCTGTTTGGGTCGCTTCAGTCCATACGAGTATCGAAGCCTAGCTGCTCGAGGAGAAGCAAGCGAAGAGGAGGGAGAGACCTTTTGCTTCTTTGACTCGATTTGGTTTCTTTCATCAAGTGGGTTTTGGCAGAGCTACATTAGAGGTCCTCGCTCCTGGTCCTTACGCATCCTCTCAACGTTTTGGTTTTATTTTGCACTATGTATGATTTTCCTCTACTCCGACAATATTAACTCAGTGTTCAAATTCTCCAAGACGGCTATCAAGATTAAAGACGTTCATGACCTTCTCTTCAATGATATCATCGACTTCGGAGCTGTGAGAAACAGTCCCTCCTACGACTTCTATCGATACAACAAAGGTCAGTATCGTATGGTCTTCGACAGGATCTTAAACTCTGAAAATAATCTCCTCGAAGACAGCATAGAACAAGCGATTTACCGCATTCGACGTCAATGGGACGGTCGTTATGCGGTGCTTGGGGAGGAACGTATCCTGAATTATGCAGCAGCAAGGAGGCCATGTCGAATCTTTGTATCTGGAAAGACCCTGGGCATCTTAGCCTTCTCGTTTGCCACACCTGCCGGATCTCCCCTTCGCGACCAGCTCTCCTATGCGATTCAAACTTTGAAACAACGAGGGAATGTATCGCGCATTCTTGAAATGAAATTCAGTAATAACCTTCACTGTGAACCAGATACGTTGTTTGAAACGGAGACTAAAAAGTCTTTCACCATTCACGACTTCCAAGGCTTGTACTACCTAATGTTCATGGGAATGGGGGGAAGTGTGATCGTTTTTATACTAGAGTGGCTTGTTTTTCTTCTCTTTATTAGCAAAGACAGCCGACCAAAGGGAGGCATTAGGCGTCGTGGACGTATAGTGGGCAATGACTCAAAGGGTAACTACTTTGGATTGGGAACCATCCAATCAACCGATGAACCCGATAATGCCCCTACTGACTGGCTGTAGAGGAAAGCATTGTTTTTAGATCACCTTTTCCTCGTTAGCAATTGTCTGCTTAAACCCTTCTATCATCTTAATTGTTATCAGAAACTTTTGGCAAAACGTGTTTTTTGGATAGATTAAATGTGTATGGTATGTCTGGTATTATAAACAGTTTGTGGAAATATTACGAAATACTTGGTGTATTAGCATACTTTATCTTCTTACCTCAGGAATGAGTGCTCAAAGGAAGTAATTATGGACAAGAAAGTCATTTTTTGTGTACGATATTGGCACTGTACAGAAACTTAATGTTACCGCAGAAAAATTATCATTCTTTGAGATCTTGCATGAAGGGTTCCTTGTCAAAAAAGTCCTAAATGCTGTTATTAATACACAGTTTTGAGGTTACAAACACGTTTAGACTAGAGAGTTGACAAGTAGCAAGACTTGTTCTATTAGGGCATAAACTAAATGAACATAACCCCTATTGTGCATGCAGTTGTAAATCATGCACATGCAATATATATTAAATTTTGTACATTACTTAATACTGAATTGAAAATATTCTAAGATAATACCAATACTTTTAAAACTTTCGTACATCGCCTTTCACAAAAATATGATTTTGGATTAGTATCCTATGTTTGTTACATTTGAAGCGCATAGAACCAAAACAACTTAAAATGGTATTACTTTTATTACCTTGATTAATACAACTCAAAAAATGTTATTCACTCAAGTTGTTTTTTGTTTAACAATAACTGATAAAATTGAAGAAGTTCATATCAATTAGTTCAGAAGATTCATACAGTTAAGAATATAAGTTGGACAAATGCAAACTAAAAACACGTCATTTATTAGGCTTATACAAAATCGATTTCACCTAAAATTTAAAAAAATAATTATACAAAGCTCTTGGGATACATCAATTAAGTAAAAATAACGATTTTTTTAAAAACCTTGAAATATTTCTCGACTGGATATACATTCGGCACCATTTTTCAGAATAAACCCGTGGCGTGTAAAGGCGAATACCACAGAACCGTGCAATATGTTGGCTCCCAAGAAAATCAACCATAAAACTAACTACTAAAATTGATCACAAAATCTTCAAAATATGTGTTTTTTGACACAATCTGAAGGTGTTTTAGACACAGTGCAAAGAATTGTAGCTCCATTTTTTTCTCTTTTTTTGGCACTGGAACGCTGTCAGTCTTCCACCTCGCCCTTACTCCAAATCCATATATGGGCCAGATATAAAATTCCATATATGGGCCAGAAATGGATTTAATATCTGGCCCATATCTGCACCAGATCTGGAATCTATGTCTGGCCAGATAAAAAATGGGGCAGATATACCGTTGATATGAGCCAGAACTTTATATATGCCATATATGGCCAGATAAAATTTTATCTGGCTCAGGACTTTATCTGGAGCGGATAAAATTTTATCTGGACCAGGTATGGTCCTTTTATGGGCATAATGTCATTTCCACATCTGGTCGGCTATATCTGTCCAGAAAAAACATTGAGTAGATGCACCCAATACATGTTGATATGAGCCAGAACGTTATATATGCCATATATGGACCAGATAAAATTTTATCTGGCTCGGATTTTATCTGGACCAGATATTCTCCTTCTATGACCAGAACATCATTTCTTTATCTGGACTATATATGGAATTTAAATCTGGCCAAACTGGCTCAAACTTATATTATCTGGCCCAGTCTGGGTCAGATATGTTCTATGCCTGGACCATATCTGCTTTAGATATGAATCATAGTTGGACGTTTATCCCACACTCCTCATAGAGCTATTAAACATATACAACAGTTTTTAAAGAGCTCCATTTGGATTTACCTAAATAATCAGGTTGAATTGACTTAAGTACAGAAAGTCGACATCCTTCATAATAGTGAACGGAAAAATGCTTTAAAATTTCCTGTTTTTTTGTTATCACCCTGTTATGTGCTTCTTACATACACTTTGTTACGTATTTGACTGTATAAATTGCTTACTGTTTAGTGAATATTTTACTTTTAACTTCCTAAATCATGAAAAATGTAGTTTTAGATACTGTCTCCGCCCACATATGCAAATCACTTACAAACTTTTGCTTAGTATACTGCAGTAATATGATAAGTGTACCTACTTAATGACTACAATGTCCAGGTAGGGGCCGCTGTATCCAATATATGTCTTTAAGAACAGCAAGTATAATTCAAGCATCAAATCAAAACAGTTAAAAACAAGCAATAAAACACTCATTTGCATATCTAAAATTTACTTCTGTCAAGTTGTATCTGGCTTGATATGGCCACATAAAACTTGATTTGTTTATCTAGCTTGGTTTTTTATCAAGTTATATCTGGCTTGATATGGCCATATAAAACTTGATTTGTATATCTGCATTGGCCTTTGTCAAGTTATATCTGACGTGATATGGCCATATAAAATTTGATTTGTTTATCTGGCTTGGTTTTTTATCAAGTTATATCCGGCTTGATATGGCCGTATAAAAACTTGATTTATATATCTGGCATTGGTCTTTATCAAGGTATATCTGGCTTGATATGGCCAGATAAAGTCTTTATTTAGCCAGATATATCCAGATATAAAGCCATGTATGGATTTTGAGTAAGGGCATATATCATCCTTCTTCCCCTTGTCACAAAATATCGTTTATATATTTCAACGTTATGAAGTCGTTGAAACTTGTACCATAACTATAACCCCCTTTAATTAATTATTTTGTTTTCACTTCATTTACTCATTTACCGATTTATGATTATTTGGAAACGTACAAATTGTTGCTTCCTGTCCCCAAAATGTTTTGGAACACTTCATTAAATATGTATGAGCTCGTACTGTAAATCAATAGTGGCCCTCTCTGCTCGATCAATAACACGACTGTTATTTTCAAGCTGACTTATTTCTTTTCAATTTACAAAACTTGAGGTTTTCTATTGCTATCTTAGCTTACGTTCAGTAGCAGTGCAGCATAATTTTATAATTTTATGATCCTAATTTTTAAACGTTCGTGTTTTTCTCGAAACTTCCTAGATCTCTTCCCTGGGCCTGCAACCTGACACACCATATCTTACAATTTCATTTCCCGTTACACTATCCTGAACTTGTTCAGCGTATATAACTCCCAGAGCTACTTGCTTTTACTACATTTGCGTAGGTTTGCCAGTATTTTAATTATTACTACGGGCTCCTACTCATGCTTTAAAATTATCATAAGGATTATAATTCCTGTTTTCAATATTCCAAATATATTTTGCTCGTTTCACAAAGTGTGTTAGTTTTCTCCATTCTTTTTTCGAAAGATCTAGCAAGTTCTAGTGCATGGACTGGAATTGATACCATAATCTGACATCTAAGTCCCTTTTTGAGAGAACATTTCCCATCCCTACCCTCATCAGTGTGATGGTTCGATTGCACCACTTCCTTGAATATCGTAAATACAATACTGACCACACTGAAAGCAGTAATGTGTGTCACAGTGTTGTTAAGGTGGTTATTAACGACTATGAAAAGTGGTAAAACTTCAACCCGTTGTATGGTTGAAATAACATGATGCTTTCGAATACTTTCATGTCACCCTTCCGTACAAGTCTTCTCAAGCTCGGACTCTTCTCTGTAACGTGTGCAGAAAAGGTAAATACACGAGTAAAAGTACAGTTTATTCAACGGTGCTCTAAAAATGTTACCCTTTTTGAAAGTTTAAACTATTGTCACAGTCATTTTTTAATTACAAACTGAAAATCGTGTCAACGTCAAAGATGGCATACAAGCATGTAACGAAAAGCATAAGCTTCTGTGTTTTTCCTTCTTTTTTCGATACAAAATTTTAACTGTGTGCTGTTATGAAACAGTTTCTGAATATTACCACTAAAGGACTCGCAAGGCTCATGAAACATTTGAATTATTACCACTGTAAGTTTTAGAAACTAAATGACATTCTTCATGCATCAGCCTCAAAGATGGTTCGTTTCCATATAAGGAAAACATTTCCCGGGCTTTTCTTTTTCAATACACACAACATCATTTGAAGTAAACATCTCTGAGAAATGCCACATAGGGATTTCAAGGCTCTTTAAACTAGTTTCGCTGAGTGTATTAATCTTTTCTTTTTTTCTCAGAAAAGGAAAGTGCAATTTTTGTTGTGTCGGTTGTAGGGTAATGTAAACAGTATGTATTAGGCGACTACAACAATCGAAATGCCAATAGTGTATATTAAGATAGGGAGAGGGAGGTGACATATCAGTGTAATTTTTCTGATTGTCCCGTTGTTCTTCTTAAATATCGAGTTGAAAAACAATTTTATTTTCAAAAAGATCATATGAGAATGATAAAGCACTATGAAATGGTTTAAGAATGCTTTGTTCTTGCAGAGAAAAAAATATATTGATTGTTGATTGTTTTTAACTCCAATATTAAAATCTGTTAGGTCTAAAAGACGCTTAATCGGCACTTAAAATATCTTGGATTAAAAGTATATAGCTGTTCTTTGTTTGAAATCATTCTTCGTTGTTCAAGGCTAAAGGAATCTGTGCAGTCACGATGGTGTGTGAATGTGTGTAGATGTGTGTGCATTTAACTGGTAAACATGATATCTCAAAATACGAATTATAAATACTTTTTATACTTGAAATATGGATTAATCATATCAAGAGAAAGAACCGCATTATTTTAGGTGGAGGCCAGAGGTCTTATTAGGTCACTAAAGGAACAAGAAACTTTGTTAACACGATATCTCAAGATATGCTCAGTGAATAGTTTCTATACTTGGGGCATAGTTTTTAAAATTAAGAGGAAGAACCATATGGTTTCGTGGTGTAGGTAAGTGGTCATGTCAGGTCACAAGAGGTCAAAAATAAAAAAAGGTAAACATTATATCACAAGGAAGGAACTATGTATACTTTGTACACGTAGAATATGGATGAGTTATCGTCAGTGGATGAACTTTATTGTTTTTGGCAGAGGTCAATGGTTATCTGAGTAAGAGAGGTGAAACAGCAAAAATGTGCAGATACTAAACGCAATAGCTCAAGGTGAGGTTGATAGAAACCATACTAAATTTGCAGGATTGTCAATGAGAGGGAGAATCCTTTTGCTTTCGAAGAAGAGGTCAGAGGTCAATTGAGGTCAAAAACCGAAACAGTGTAATTGTGACATTGATAGGAACCAAAGATTCTTATTACAACGGTATGTTGAATGTGGATGTGTTATAGTTAGTAGATGGGCCCTATCGTTTTTGATAGAGGTCAAAGGACATCGGAGATGAATACCTTGAAAACTGCTTACAAACATGATTTTATCTCAAGGGGCATCATTGGTTGAGCTATACTAAGCATATGGAGTTGTAACTCCTTTGAGGGGAGTTTCTGGTTTTTGCGTGCAGCAGGAGGGAGCTTTTTCTGCAAATCTAGAAAATGAAAGTACCTGAGAAGCATTCAGAAGCAAGAAATAACTAAACTTTTTGGGTAAACAAAATAAGCCTAGTCCTTTAGAGGGATAATTCATTAAACCTTAATGGTTTTGTTAAAACCTGGGATCTGGTCAGTCAACCAAATTTCACTATAGTCATTCCCTCTTTCAAATGGGAATATTACATTCCAAGTAAAGTTAAACCTTAATGGTTTTGTTAAAACCTGGGATCTGGTCAGTCAACCAAATTTCTCTATAGTCATTCCCTCTTTCAAATGGGAATATTACATTCCAAGTAAAGTTAGGGTCAAATTACCCAACAGGTACAATACGCACTGTGTCGGATTGCTATGAAAAAATGACAATTATATGGTTACAAAGCTCGATATTCCCCCCCCCCCCAAATAATGTACGAGTGTTCCCTTGTTCCAAACGTCAAACATTCCAAAAGGATTTTCCGTCCGTTGAACCAACGTCTTATTATCCGAAGAAATATGAAACAAAATCGAGACCAGTGTGTTGTTGCTCCGCGCAGAATCTTCAACGAACGATTTGCTCAACTTTAAGCAAGCATAATGTAAAGCTTGTGTAGCCAGTTTGACCAATAATTTGATAATTTAATAACGCATATGGAAGGGAACTCTTTACCATTATATGAGCAAACTTTGCATATTAAAAGTTAGTTTACTCAGCCAAAAATTGCCCAGGACCGAGTTAGCATGAAACATATTCCACTTGTGGTTGGCTTAATTAAGAGTACCTGAATACCTTTCGTTCCCAATAGTTTTCTAAGAATTGTAGAATTTTGGGGAAAATAGCACTTTTGCAAGGACTAATCTGATGATGGCAAATCAACTCGTTTACAATGACCTATGCAGACGCACAAAGACAAATACATGCGTGGCGATGAGACCGCTATTTTGAAATTTAAAATTCCCAATTTGAATTCAGTCCTTGCTTGTATCCAAAAATTTCAATTTAGTCATTGCTGCATTGTTTTCGCCTACACATTGAACGAAAATAGCTTTGTCGACGTTTGTTGGCGTCCACCATTTTTCAAGATGTTCACCTTTAAAGGGGAAATTCCATCCCAGACATTTCCAATTCTCCCAACTAAGTTAGTTCAAGCCCCGCCAATAACTGTCTTCAGCTTCTTCTTGTGCAGAAACAAACATAGTTTATTGCTTATGGTCATATCCTGCTGAGTATAAAAGGTCCTAATGTGTTATCAAAACATTCTCT
Source organism: Holothuria glaberrima (assembly GCA_009936505.3). NCBI lineage: Eukaryota > Metazoa > Echinodermata > Holothuroidea > Aspidochirotida > Holothuriidae > Holothuria > Holothuria glaberrima. The sequence continues at coordinate 3,520 of WURT03024221.1, read as the reverse complement.
GTGCATACTGTGTTTTATGTGCTGCTCTGCATCTTTTGAATTTTGTAACTCTGATGTAAATCAAAGAGTAGCCAGTCACCAACTGAGACTTTTGCTTACCCCCAACTAAAAGTCATACTTGAGGTGATGCAAATCCCTCTTTAAAATGGTCAAATTTTTAGAATGTTATAATCCAAGAACATCTGAATTTTAATTTGCGAGCGAATAACACCCTCGCAATGCATTCTTTGAAACGTAAACTTCTATTGCGTCTAGAATAGTGGCCGGCCACTTTGACCTTCAAATTAGTGAACATAAAAGAAACAAATTTTTACACACTTACACTTATGTACAATGCATTTAAGTCATTTTCGAAATTTTAATCAGGTTAAACACATCCTTCGGGGTGAGGATAGTGATCTGCTACCTGACTACAGGCCTACGTGGACACAGTTATAGATTGTATTTGTATGATTTTTAGTTGGACAGTGCATGTTACAACCGATAATGTAAAAATTAACCGATAATGTAAAAAAAATCACCGATAATGTAAAACAACCGATAATGTAAAAACAAATTTACCGATAATGTAAAAAAATCTTTGAACCGATAATGTAAAAAAAAAATTCCGAAATGTAAAAACTCTCGTTTACCGATAATGTAAAAAGAATTTACCGATAATGTAAAAACTGTTCTAACGAAGATTTCATATGGTCCTACTTACATGTGTACGTGTATATGGGTGTATGTAGGTAGGTAGGCATGTATGTAGGTAGGTAAAAAACTTTTTATCTCACCAAAAAGAACTTAACTACGATAAAAAATATCATAAAAAGGACTTCACGTATTTTATGACATAAAGGTGGGTTATAGTGATGGCACAGATAATTTGCATATGGTCCATTAGAGGGCTCTCTCTAATAAAAAACAGATATCTCGAAAACTAAAGGATTGAAAATAACAATTTTAAATCAACATGTCCGAAAACCCAGAGTGTTGTTATTGTTATTGTAAAGATGAAGGAAGGTTATTCCCCCTCACCCATTACCCGCCACAGGGGAAGAAGGGGCTGAAATCGAAACGTCACATTTGATAAAAAATTGCGTCCTAGAGGTAATCTACAACGCTGATCACAGTTCCGAAGTCAGTTTTCCCGTGTCTTGATCGTATTTGGATATACGGGCCGTCAAAGGGCCCATTTTTAGTTCCATTGTCCCTAAGTTAGAGCAGATTTTGGGCTTTTCAAAAGCTTTTCGTTTTAATACTAGATGGTTACCAATTAGAATTTAGGAATATGGTTTCGATTGCACTCGTTATGTAGGTGAAATTTTACTCTTTCATATATGCTTTCACTAATTTGGGGGGCGAGTGGCGCATTACCTCCTGAGAACATCTCTATCTCCGAGATGATAGTGGGCAGGGGATTAACCCGTCAAAATGCCATGCACAACACATGGGCGTACCGTTCCTGTGAGTACCAAGCCTGTTCCCCTTCCTACCATCTGCTACGCTATATGCGTAAAGTTGAAAAAACGCTTTTCCCCTATATGCTAACACTAATTTTGGGGCCGTGTTTTGCTTTGCCCCCGGGGAAGGTCCTTGTCTCGAACCAACCCTTAGCCAATCATTTCAAACTCAAAAGGTGATAGGCCCATGTGTCTTGTATAACATAAGGACGGCGTATGTTTTGAGAGGGCTGCCCTGGTTGGGTTTGGACGGGCGATTTGTGAGAGCAGATCGATAACGTGCGGAACGGTCGGTTATATTAATGTTAGCATTATACGGCAAAACATGCTTTTTCAGCTTTAAATGCACCCCGTTTCTAGTAGGAGGGGCACACCCTCAGGGTTGATAGGCCCATGAATGGCTTACAACAAGTTGAAGGCGTTTTTGAATGGTTCATCTAGGCTGGCTGTAATGGGTCTTTGAAAGAGACTAGTCGAAATTCGCGCAAAAAATAAATGTTACTATCTATGGGAACATTTCGTGGTTTTTGAATGAGCCCCGTGTGTTGAAGGAAGGAGTTAACCCCTTCAAACTCGGTAGGTTGATATCCCCATGTGTCCTGTACATTATGTTGGCGGCGTTTTTGGAGGGGCTGCTTTTGTTGGGCCTTAAGCGGCGTTTAAAAAGAGCCAGTCAAAAAACGGGCCGTGCGGGTCAAACAAAATAGTGATAATTTAGCATATAGAGGAAAAATGCGTTTTTCAGCTTTGAATACGCCCTGAGGAGACATGCTAGTCTGGTGCGCTTGTTAAACAGTACCGTTATTGGCATCGTGCTCCAGTAAGAAGGCGATCTGTCAACCATCCTTAACTTCATCTAGTATTTTGTCTTTGTGCCATTTTTGTGAAGCTTCCCAAGTCTAACCATGCATGTCTTGTCTAGTATATCTCTGGTTGTTCTCTTTTGTAATCTTGCATTTGCCTGAAGATGAATGGTGACCAATTCGAAATATTGCAACATGACATCTCTAAAGATATTCGCTTGTATCTCATTTATTCTATCATTATGGACCACTTCTATTTCTATATATATATATATATAATGTATAGATATATATAATAAATATATATATAATAAATTTACCTGGATCCTATCTTTGGTGGACATTCCTTGCTTTGAAAATACAATAAGTCGACATTTACGATATATAATACCTTCATGGCGCTCTCTCTATTGTGTCTCTATATAGGCGTCGTTATATAAAACCTATGATATATATATATATATATTTGCACGTGAAAAAAGGGGGTGTTATATCTTGCGTGCTTCAAAAACATACCTTAAGTCAACGCATTAGTGTTGCCCGATACCTTTTAATATTTTGTTTATTTAATTATAACTGGTGGGTACGTCATACATATTAAAGACACCATATACGTTCTTGCGGGCGCTGTTAAAGTTTATGGTGTTATTTTTATTTGAATTTTCCAGTGTCTTTATGAGCAGATATATTCAATTATATGTATGTCGACCTAAGGTCGCATTTTAGACGATGTCGACCTAAGGTGGGATCCAGCGTTATACATAAACATATATATATATATATGTTTATATGTATATATATACATACATATTATGCACACCATAACCATCTAGTATTAAAACGAAAAGCTTTTGAAAAGCCCAAAATCTGCTGCAACTTACATGAGAGGAACCTGCCCTTAGCTCATTTGAAAAAATTGAAGTACCCAAACAGAAAAAAGATAATCCTACCAGCCACAGTGGCTTTTGTGTTCAGCTTCATAGAAGAATGCAATCACATCGCCTCTGTTGTGCTGGTCACTGTCATTTCCTGAGCAGCTTCATGGGTAAATGCACACACACAAAACACTATTGAACTTGACTTTATCCAAGGTACCTGCCATGTGCCTGCTGTATTGTATTGTATTGTATTGCATTGCATTGCATTGCATTGCATTGCATTGCATTGCATTGTATTGTATTGTATTGTACTGTACTGTATTGTATTGTATTGAGAAAGATTTCCACTATAATATATACATACTTATGTTACAATATTTACATAAACACTATA
>WURT03024210.1:0-15645 GCA_009936505.3 Holothuria glaberrima | reverse complement strand
TTCAAGAATATTATGACAAAGTGTCCCAACAGTTTTGTCCAAGATTGTAGCCTAGATTATGAATCTAAAAGCCCATGTTATGAATTTTTAAGGCATCTGCTTCAAATCAGTTTTTCCTTCAGAGGATAGACCTTCTGATGATACATTAGGGAGTCGTCAGAATGGGTAACACTAGGATGCACTACTGTACATAATACGGTACATATTGCTGTATCATTAAGCTAAGTTCTAGCGACTACAGAGGCCTGATCAATATCTAGGCAAAATTACATCATTTTGGCTTATAACAGAACAATATCCTGTTTAAATAGGAGAACAAAGCTTGAAACATGACTTACTTTGATTCTGATAGTTCTTAAAGGAAAACGAAGTTGAGATTTCTAGGTAATTCAAGAGGACTGCAAGTAACAACGTTCAAGGCTGCACACCCCCAATAATTCCCCCATTGACTTACACACTAAATTAGCTCTGTTTCGAGGCCCCTGCAGCCTTGTCAAAGTTCACAGCTATTTCAAGCTACACATGACATGAAAGCTGAGAAGTTTGCCAATCATGACATTACAAAATTTCTATACCATGACAGTTTAGATTTTGAGCTAGGAGGAGTTGAAGTTTTTGAAGGGTACACCCACCCCTAGTTCTCGTCAACATAACAGAAAATGTCACGTTTTGATATGAATTTTTAAAACAATCTACAGCACCTTCAATCCACCCCAAATTTTCAACATCCACACTTATGACATGTTCTCTTTGAGATTCATGGAGTTTCATTAACTACTGGGCGGGTTATCATGACGAAATTTGGTCTAAACCGGAGTTAAAGTACTTCTTTTTGAGGATGTGCATTTGATGCTCACGACCATTACTCTGATGGAGTTGTGAGGCCTTCAAAATTTGTAACTATTTCAAGATGTTAGAGTTCTTCCACATATCAAATTCATTTTTCTGATAAAAAACACCAAAATTTATATAATGCTTCTTCAACATTAGATTTAAACCCCTAATACTCCAATTTAAATGCAGTAAACAAAACTTAGATCCAAGTTTGAGCAGTCTTAATTTTAAAAATATTCTTTTTAGCCCAATTCCCACAGTATTAGGAAAATTCCTGCAACATTCAGATTTTGACAACATTATGTTTGTACTGTGGCATGCCATAAGAGCCATTAATAGTAGGGCATATTAGCGACCATTCAGTGTTGTAATCTTCAGGGCAGAGATATTTGTGAAAAATGGGGCAGGGAATGGGGATGAGGACGCATTGGAGCCAAATTAGTTGTATTAAATGGTAAAGTCAATGGAAGCATTTCCAAAATATAAGGGGTAAGCTTTTATTCCCCTACCCTCCCAAGGAACTCTGTCTTTTATGTGGTAGAACTGAGCTATAGCGTCACTATCTGGAATGATATAAACAATTAGTGTTATACTCCAGGCGATAGCGCCTTGGGCGAATCAACCGTCCTTTTGCCACTGACAAAGGTTTATTCCTGTCGACGGGGACGGGGGCGGGCTTACTATATAACTGACCAAGATGCACAACGATGCTGCCGACTAGGCCCATAGTCAAGGAGAGGAGGAAGAGAGGTGTGCACGTAACTTAGTTTAAAAAATACCATTGCCTTCATACATCTTAACATACACCTCTCCCCTGAACCCCTGGATGCTATCCAGCCCCACCCCATACCCGTCCACCTTGGGCAAAGTTTTCAAGGGATTTCATGTAAAAATTCCTCTATGTTTAGTTTATAATGGCTCTGCTAGGGAAAGAATGTCTGTCAGTCAGGCCAAAAGATATACCCTTACTTTTAAGTGTAATCAATCGTCTAAGGCTGCTCATGTACAAACAAACAGTCCCAGCTGCAGATCCTGAAACTCAGTTTCTGTATCAGACCCAGTCTGTGGTCTGTGCTTAAGCTACTTGAAACGAAATACTAGGTGTGGAAATATGCAACATAAAGGACTTGAACTGGGATCAAGTGGGTTGAGCTTGGCTCTCAACGAGGATTCCAATTGGTTTTGAAAACATAGTTGAGAATATTGAACCCAGTAGTTTCACAACCATCCCAGTTCGACACAGTTGAATACCATCGTCCCTTATTCACTCCCACTTGAAGCCTAGTTAGGCCGAGTGGGATCCCAGTTAACCCAGTTTGGGCCCAGTTCAACACAGTTGAATGCTAGATGAGCCCAGTTGGATTTAAAACTGCATGGATTTACCTGGAACTTATACTGGGGGTACCATACACAGTAAATATTAAAAGTCATACCGAGATAAAAACGAACAAGATGTGCCTCACTTTATCTATTTGATTGACTAGGTACGTGTCTTTGTCAATTTAAGTGAGTTAAGGTGCATATTGCCTGCAAATGGACCTTTATCATATCGTGCAACATTTTGTGAACTCGTCAGAGCTTCTGGAAATTACATCTCCGACCTTCATGGCGGTCATCCCAGGTCCTCTACAAAGGTCTAAAGCAGCAGATCCAAAAGGGGGAAGCAAAAAGGAGCAAGTGCCCCACCTCCATGATTGTTAGCTTATGACGCTGTTACATTAAAGTAAAACAATACTTTGCGTTTTGTTGAGGAATGTCCTTGTAATATGAATGGTGAATTAACTTAGGCCTCCAAGTGTTATGTTTGGGTATGATAATATTTTGCTGAGACTCATGAGTATGAAACGACTTTGTTTACACTGTATGGTCACACAAGCAGTGGTAATGGCACGGGAGGTATTGGGGCGTGCTCTCCCCATTGATTTCTAAAAATTTCCAAGCATTTTTTTTAAAATGAGCAGAAAAGGCGTTTTAGCTAAATATTTCTGTCGGACATGGGGTGAGGAGTGTTTTCGACAGTGATAGATGTATCTCAATCAATTCTTATCACAATTCGTTCTAAGACAATCAAAAGTTTCATAAAACCTTCCGCATACTATGAACATTTTCTTGTGCTTCCGGTGCTCTGGGCAACACATCATCGCTGTGAATTAATACCGTCTCAAACGTATTCACACTTTTCGTTGTTGAGGGTTTTTAGGCCGATCGTTTGTGTCCATAAAAGTGATAACAGAGAAGCACAACATTGCAAGAATATGAAACAGGAAAATTCAAGAAAAGACATATTTCATGAAAGTTGAAAGCTTTTACGAATAAGCAGTCAAAAGACCCGTCATCTAATTGGCACATAAATCTTGTTAATGAATTGAAGGTGCATTTCTGCAGAGTTGTTGACTCGAGTCAATGACTTGCGACTTAAGTCGACTAGAGTAGTATTTTTGGACTTGTGACTTGACTTTGACTTGAAGGAAACTTGACTTTGCCACTTGACTTGACTTGAGGAATTTGAAAAATGAGTGACCCGTGATTTCAAGTTGACTTGACTTGCGGAGAAAGCTTGTCACTTTGACTTGACTTGTACATATTTGACTAGTCGACATTGGAAATTATCATAATTTTTAAGCTTTATTAATTATTTGTACTCCCATGCGAAATCTTTCCACTGTTTAGGCCCGAAATTGAACTCCGCATCCTTTATAACATCGTAGTATACCGATAGCCAACATAAACTGTGCGTGTACGCGTGTTATACCATATTGAATTCCGTGGAAAATAGAGTGACACTCACCGAAAAGTGGTTCCACGATTCCGATGCAACTGTAGCACTAGCATGAAGAATCACGAGTAACCCTTGAAGTTATGTTACTCTGACATTGCCAGAAGAATGCAAGATACGTGCATCACAGGCCAATGTCGTCTGGTCGTATTTACCGAATGTGGCCGTAATCTGTTTCCTGAAGAAATATGTGCTCTATTATCCTTTAATTTTGTGTCTCAAAAAGAATCTACCGTGCATCATTATAAATTCTTGCGATTCCACATAACATGACTTGTGATCGACTTGGGAAGAAATGACTTCGGACTTGATTTAACTTGAAGAAATTTGACTTGTGACTTGACTTGCAAGAAAATGAAGTAACTTGTCACTCGAACTGACCGAAAAAATGACATGTGACTTGACTTGACTTGGCAATGAATGACTTGTGAATTGACTTGAAGAAAAATGACTTGTCAACAACTCTGATAGTTAATGTAACATTTCCTGCGTTTCGTTCGTTTTTGTGCGTATTCGTCACTGCTTGCACTCCGCATCTCGTGACCATCATTAGGGTTAAAATATTCGGACCAATACCCTCATCAAGTGAGGATCCTAGTGCAATCGTGGGCCCAGCATCACGAGTAGCCTATAGAGGTTCTTCACCGACGTCACTAAACCACGTGACTTGTTTACTTTTTGACCTGGCCGTCAAGATTCAAGCAGTGCTAATCCTTTAACGTATGAGTCTACACATACGTGCAAGTCAATTCGGATGATGTGCACTGTCTCGTAAATATTCCTAATTGACTGATAGCATTGTATTGTTTCGACTGTATCCTTTGTTAAGGCTAGGGATTAGTTAGAGATTAGGGTTATCGTTAGCCAGCCATAAAAAATTCTCCCGAGACAGTGCACATCGGTCTAGTTAACTAGAGCGTGGTCTTAGTACTATAATGTAGCATCTTGTTCGTTATTTGATGCCTCCTGAATGAGCAGTAAGATAATTGTCGAAATAATGGCTGAATCTGGGTATATTGTTTTATCAGGCATTGCTTATAAATTTGATGGCGTTCACAGAAATCGTTATATTGAAAAACTTATATTGACGGGATGTGCAATCGGCCATTAACTTATGCCAAGATCGATATTTGTGGAGGTATAACTACTGCAAGTGTGATACATTGCAACTTCCATACCTTTTGAAATGTATTATATTTTGAGGAGATAAAGCTATTGCTGGAGTTTATTGGTGAGACTGAATAGTTCAACAATACTTAAAGCTATTTGCGTACCCCATGTTGGTGAATTTAAGAGTCAATATTTCTCCATTAAGGATTTAGGTCGGTCCGTAAGTAGTGATAGCAGGGCGTTACCACTAGGCAACTCCCTGGTTATAGGAGCATAATCAAATGTGTCCCAGTTGTGAACTGAATGATTCAGTCAATGCGGTGAAACGAGATTAATTTGTACAATTCACTGCGCTTACGTCCATATCAACTGGAACGCCAAGGCCGCAATAACTCCAAACTCTATAGGCTGACCAGGTTCCCTTGTACTGTACATTGGTAGTAAGTACCGATTTTTTTATGAAGTAACTCTACTACTGTTAGTGAAAAAATAATTGGGATTGTTGTAGATTAGTGTTGTGGTTGTTTCGCAACAAATCTTAAACATATTGCTTCTACTGAAAACTTTTCCTAACTTTGACCCATAACATACACGGTAATCATATTGGTGGCTGTGTACGCACACACACACTCATTATACCGTACTAGTCTGTGGCAGGCCTCCCCTACTTGACGGCCAGAGCTGTTGACATTGAAGAAACAGCTGAATTGGGACGTCACGTGAAGAACCTCTATTGAGTGACCTTTTTAGCGTGATGTGAAAGATAAAAAGCATGTATTTATCGTTATACATTTTTGTATAACGGGTGCCTTGTCTCGGCCAAAATATCCACTAAATAATGAAGTTTTTTTATGATATTAGTTCAAACATTTGCCAAACCAAGGTAACACCATTTTGCATCTACTTCACCTAACATAAAAAAGTTTCTAAAGGGAGGAGTTTTCACCTCTCCACGAAGAAATTACACTTTACCCTTACACGGGACTTGCGGCGCCCCAACTTTTGATTAGAGGTTTATTGCCTCCCCTTTAGGGAATTTTCCACTTTCGTCGGAGATGCTTAGAGACAATTATAGGAACCCCCCCCCCAATACTAAATTGGCACGCTTTTCGCGTTGTAAAGTTTGTTTTAGTTTTCTCCCATAGTTACCGAGTTTTTCTAAAGGTCAAGTATCTCTTTAACAAAAGCAACGTGTGTTTTTTGCCGGCATTTGTCGTATGGTACATAGCGCAACTCTCGGGGAAGGTTTATCTCTTTCATTAGACACCTGGCTTGGAGACGTGCAATGCATTTTATCCCCGATAGAGGGCAGCCTCCAGACATTGTATTCGATTGTGCTCTAAATAAGAATGCAAAGTTTCTTTTATCCGTACCTAACAGTCCTGCAATACGAACCCCGAAATACGACTTTAAACTGTTGACTGAAAAGAAACCCTGATAAATCAGGTTACAGGATCAATTAGATGTAAACCGTCCATAAGGTCTTCTTTAATCCTCAAGCCTCAAGCGTTTTCTTGATGGCAGTTTCTTCAATGCAAAACACTTTTTCTTTGATAACGAGATGATCAACAAAACTAAGCACTGCAAATACTTACCATCGCAAGCATTGCAAATACTTACCATCGCAACGAACGAAGTTCTGTTTATGTAAAGTTTTAGGTAATACTGTAATGTGGTCAAGTTTCCAGGCGGTTGATTAACTGTTTATTCCCTGCAAGTGCCAGTTCAAAAGTTAATTCTTATCGTTAGATATCGTGCATGTCGGTCTCATGCTCAAAGTTCGTAGATCACGGATAATTAACCAGTGTGACTGTTTGTTTAAGATAGTCTTTAATTATAGTTTAAATATAACTGATGTTATCCTACCAGAATATTGATGTCTTATTGTGAGCGCATCCAGTTTTTTGAGCCTCAGGTAACAGACGTTGAACAGGTCCTTTGTATATGATCTTTTGTTATTTTTTATTGCTTGGTTCTAATTCGTTGAAACGTGTATGTCTTCTAATTGAAAAAATCAACGAAGCAAAAGTGGGGTCCCAAACTTGGAATTTGTCATATGATTATAAATGCGTTTACATCATCATCCTGTATTTTAAAAATAATGATCGTACATTTTTACCACATGATCGTGTGTGGTCTTAGTACATCGTATGATGATCATCATACCTTTTCGCGTGCCAAACTTTGGCAGATTTCTGGGCGAAATCTTTGTAACGTAACCCTTTACTTTTAATAGGTCAGACATGTCACTCCCTCTCCCTACATTTAGGTCAGGCATGCCACCCACTCTCCCTCCATTCCTCCCCGGGGATCATGGGGATAAAATGTAGGGCTATTTAACCGTAGCGCCACCTTCAGTTGGCGCAAAGCTAACGAGGAAATTTATTACCAACAAAACATAACAAATTGCATTTTCTAGGCCTTGTGCGTAAATTGCATACAAACATTCTTCGTTTTAATTTTTTATGTCTTAAACATACGTTTCCGCCAAAGCATAATAAGCGAAATGAAACTTTGTTGGTGCAATCACATTGTAAAGAAAACAAAAATCAAGACTTAACTTTACAAGCTGTTTTTATTTTATCACTTTGTGAGCTATTTTACGACAATGCCAGCTGAAATAGCAACCGTTGCCATAGTTACGGTTCTTTTTTAGAAGTCACTAGTCTCAGGGCCTACTCCAGGATGACCGGGTATCATGACTGAGAGAGGGATCAAAACGTGTCCGTGGGTGTGTGGGTCCAATGCGTGTGTCCAATTTTGTTTGGTTAGTATCTCCTGAACGAGGCAGCCGATTTACCTCAAACTTGGTGGGGAGTACCCTAGTTAAAAACCATGTAACATCCTTACTATCGGAAGTAAAGTTCAAACGTCAAATGTGGAGAAATCGCCCTTTTTACTTTACTTCTAAAAAACAAGCATCCCACTAACATGACATTACACAAGTATAATGAATCTGTCTAGAAACTACCAAAATATGCGGATGCCATGGCAACCGAGGTCAAAGGTTACTTGATGGAAGGGAAAATATATACTTTTAGGAGAATTTTGTGCCACGAACTCCTCCTAGCGAGCTAGACCGATTCTCTTCAACTTGGTGGGAAGCTATAGGTTGGGAAGTTGTAACTTGCAGACATGAAAGTGAAGGTCAAAGGTAGTTGTGAGAGCCAGCTTCTTAGTCCTGAACCAATCAGGAGCCAGCATTGGGATGACGTCACTGTTGCTAGTCAACGGTCAAGGTCACGGTCATCCTCATCACTAATCGATGATTCGCCGAGGTAGGGTCAATGTCGAAAGGACTGTGTCATATTCAAAGTGATATTCAACTGGTCAAAGGGCAAAGTATGCTTGAAGGTCAATGACTTATCTTTGGGGATGAAGGGATGTTGCCAGGCAACATTTAAATAAGACGGGTGAAGAAGGATGAAGCTTATTGGGTCGATATGGAACGCAAACAATGTTATTGCATGCGACATAACGCAACAAAAAAAGAAACAAAGTATGTGTTTTGAGTGCAGCTCTGTTTATTCATATTAACATTACAAAAGATACACTTTCTTGTAACATGCACTACTTTGGTAAATACATGTCATAACGACGAGGAGACAGACACGACCTGTTCCTGTATAAGTCATTTCGGATTCTTACGTTAGAGAAAAGGTCTTTAGGGCCCCAACCAACGTCCGAAAGCGTGAAAAGCAACCGACCATGATTCTTTTCTCTGATCATTGGTTTCAGTCACCAGAAAATAGGTCGCAGCCTATGTGGTGCTGATCTCATAAAGGTCGACTGCATCTCTTTTTCTTTTTTTATCTACTCTACCACAGCAAAACATAGATATTTACATATGTCACGGCACACAAAATATTAAGATATTTTATCACATTGAAAAAAGATAACATAAAATTCAAAGCAGTTACATAGTCATAAGATGGGCCGTATATACAAAGACATCCTTATCGTTTCTTTGCTGATGGGCGTCAAATCTTCCTGTAATGGCTTTCATAGACTGGCCCCTACAGCGATGAAGCAAATAATAAATACAATAATGTCCACATATAGACGATGAAAGCCCTTGTAATGCTTTTGGATTTATTTTAATAGTGTCACCATTTCTGGCTAAAAATGTTCGAATGGAAGCGATTTTAGGCAGTTTGCCGTATGGTTCAAAGTATTCCACAGGACCACGCTTTGGTAGGTAGATCGCGATCCAGTGCTCTCCTGGACGACGGCTTGGATCCGTATTCACAACGAAGGCAGCCGGGCGCTGCTTCACGGGCAGTTGAGGGAGAGGATCAGAGGAAAATACACCTTGAAATATGGGTTGCACAAACAGGTCACGGAGCAGAATGTTCCCTATCTGTCGACCATTCATTACTTTGTGTAATCGTAGCTGATGTTGCGGACTTTGTCGATTTCGATCACGTTGTCAAATTCTGCATACACAATCACGTTTATGGTTCTTGGCAGTGCCTCCGCAAAGTTCATTTCCAGACGCAAGTTACCTTCTTTCACTTAATTGAAGTGTCCACCATCTGAAAGGTCCGGGGTAAAATCAAAAGCAAATAATGTGTACCCCGCACGATAGTCTTCTCGATTGAAACCCACACTTTCGTCACGGTAATTTTTATGCGTTCCTGTGAACAGTGTAAAGTAGGACCGGACGCTATTGGCGGCAGCATCATCCGCATCAGAATTTGGTTTCAGTGGCTTTGTCGGTATCTGCACACCGTCGTAATAGAGTGCTAAATTATTGATTTTATTGTGCTTGAAGAGAATCGGATTCTTGGTGTAAGATCCATTAAACGCGTCACTGTATACACACCTATGACAATGCGTTTCGGCAGTTGCCCAAGGAACACGTGGTCTTCGTTGAGACTGAAATTTCCTGCTGGCACCGACAGAATTTTGGTTTGCACCCGACGAACGGTATATTTTGCCGTGTCTTTTTCTAGTGTCTTGGCGTTGGCAATGAGACTTTCCGCACGAACAACGATACTTGTTGTAACATGACTCTGTATTCTGGATCTTGTCCTGATGACATGAGGGCAAAAGAATCTTTACTCGGTGTTAGTTTCAAACGTAGATCCACGCCACTGAGTTAATACTTTTCTTGACAAAAGATATCACTGTGCAGTCGTCCAATCAGTTCTACCTCTTTGCTTCCATTGGTGAAGCGACTTCGCTTTTTTAGCCCCATGTTTACCGTGGCGGTAGGTGCTCCAGGGTCAGTAGCATCCATTTTGCCTGAAGTGTCTTTGTAAAAGAGAGCGCTCGTCAAATGATCCACCTTTGTTGGATGACTATAGTTTAACAACGTTTCGATCATAGCACGATAAGTGTAGGTTGGCATTGCCGAGGAAATTTCTCTTCCAATGAGTGCCACATCCACTTGGCTAAATAGCGAGTGCAGGAAAAGATTGACAGGGCGAACGGCATCCTCTTCTTCTAGAGCAGATCCATCTTATTTTCGTGATCTTGGCACGAACGTATAGTTGTGTTTGGTCAAGATCGATCCTCTTTCAATACTGGTCTGTGTTGGTGGTATGGTAAACAAATCGCGTTTGGATTTAGCACATTCGCAGTAGCGATCGTGAAAGAGTGCCACGATGATTAATCAAAAATGTCAGGAGTAGGTCTTGCCACTTTCGCTGCTTTTGACAGAGTGACGTGAGAACGGGATGATTTACGCTTTATAGGCTTTGACTGCAATCTTTTTCTCGGCGGTGGTTTTCTCTTCACTTGCCGTCCGATGTGGTGTAAAGTATCGGTACCCATTTGCGTCAAGCATTGTTTGGCAGAAGACTTAACGTTTTTCTCCGCTAGAGCTGGACCCGAGAAAACTGGTAAACCTCTACCAGTTTGATGTAGATAATAGTTTTCGTATAGAGCGGCTTCTGGGTGATACATGGCACGACCCATGGTTTACAAATAAGAGGATCGTTTCTGTCTAAAGTGAAGTTTCACGATGACTCTCCCTCGTTCAAATGACACTTTCTTCCCCGCGTCATCCCTTATATCGGTTTCAATGGTATCAATGACACTCTGTCGCAGTGGATAGTAATGCGGATTCTCGTACTCGATGTTATTGGTATCTCCAAAGTCTCCATGCACCGGGACCGTTTTTAATAGGGGCGCTTTCACATGTCCGACGACTTGCGATTCTATAATATCCGTGTAGACAAACGAATGATGGACAGCATTCAAAGCAGCAGGGTAGGGAGCCTCTGTTGTTGTCGTTATTACACACGGATCCTCAAAACCGAACGTGGAACGAAACTATCCTTCTAAGAGTAACTCGTGGCCAGCTTCAGGTGTGATGGTGACTTTGCAAGTGGTGTCATGCAGGTGATGCTGTATAGATCTCTCAAGTATCCTGGCAGCAAATGGTTTGCCACGCCTTCTATGCGTCTGAAGTGACGTCCTTTGAAGTCTACCTCTCGAAAGCTGCAATCCTGGTCACTTCGGATAGATATTTTACTGCTGTCCGGACTCAGAACGTACCATGAATGAGGATAAGCTATTTCCACGAGGCCAACTTCCCATTCACCTGACAGTTGAAGTGACGTCGGCAATTTGACGCGATAATTTGACAGAGTGTTTCCTGGATGTACATCCATGGAAATGTTACTGGGAAGTGTCACATAAAAAGCCATCATGAAGAATGACGAATATCATGTCGTGCTTACAATTTTATAAGGTTGCTGACCCAACTGTTGAACTTAGTTGGTATCCCTTCCATTTGACAAAATATTCGGTTTTCCCTTCCTTCGTTTTACGTCTACGAATGACCTTTTCGACACGGTACACATCTGCACCATCTTTGGTTACCTTTTGTAGTTCAGCTTCATAGAAGGTGCCTTCTAACCATTCACCATCCCAATCTTTTATTCGATAGACCACGGGATGACGTGGAAGACGCTGTGCGATGGTAAAGAGTTCCTCTGTCCAACGTGGCAAATAGCCTTTGAGAAAGAGGCGGGTCATCATGCTGATACGAACTGTATCACCAACTTCCAATTGAAAAGAGCGGCCCTTCTGTTTTGTGGGGAAGGGACGTCTCCACACTTGCAAGCTATTTTAGGGGCTGACGTCATGTGGAGCCATGCCAATACTTCGATGGTGCGATCTATTGTAGGCCTTTACCAGGTCGTCCAATATGTCAGCATACTTGAGCGTATTGTTAGCGGTAAAATACTTCCACATGCGACTTTTCAACGTGCGATTGAACCTTTCAACGATGCTTGCTTTTGTTTCGTTGTGTGTTGAAAAGAGATGCACTTCATGGTCTTTTAACAGGTCTTTGACGTGTCGGTTGTAAAATTCTGAACCTTTGTCGGTCTGCAATTTCAAAGGTCGACGACCAGAACGAAATATTGTGCACCCCTGAGGGATGTACCTTGTTTATTTTTCAATGGCACGACCCAACCAAACTTCGAAAATACGTCTACACAGGTCAACGAATACCTGAATTCTTTATTGTACTTTGATAACGAAGCCACATCGACTAAGTCGGCTTGCCATTGTTCATCAATGCCAGACACGGTCACTCGATTTCGCGGATAATAACGGCAAGATGGCTTGTGTAGAGTGTACGTTTTCTGTTGCTTCAACCACGCTTCCACGTCTCGCTTTCAAATCAAAGGGTGCTGTCTCTTGACGGCTCGGAGAGGAAGTGCAACGCCCGTGTAACCAGCGGCGTGCGACACGTCGTAATATAACTTGTGAAGAGTTGTTCCATCGTTTCGGTCAGCATGGTCCTGTATGACAATCTTTCCCGAGCAGCAGGCGCAGAAAATACGAATACGTTGAAGCCAATCACGAATAGAAATGATTGGGTCTCATCTTCTCATGCAGTCCATGACGGCTGTGATCACAATGGCTTACTTTGTAATATGAGTTTTATTTTATAAAGCTTCCCAGGTTAGTTTACGTGAAGGTTGTCTTCTCGTTCCTTTTCTCTTCGGCGTCTGAGACGGGGTACTCAGATGGGAGGCCACAGCGTACACTTCTTCGGAGTCTCTGAGTCGTTGTATGGCTTTTCTTTGCGCAGGATTTCCGACGAGTTCTTCGGGTATGTAACGGTCGGCTAACCATTGAGATAAAGTCTCATGGCCTCTAGGTTCAAATGACTGTCTATAACGCATTAAATCATTTACCAGGTCGATGACATGACTATGTTTAATGGCCTAATCATTCATTTTAAGTTCACTTTGTGGATTCCAGGTAATGCTATGACCTCTGAAAAATTGTAGTAAGCGCCAGCGTTTGCTCGATACTTTGTTGGAACACTGGCTATGATAGCATCATCACTCACATGATGTTCTTCTGAATCGTGTACAGGAGACATGACGTCTTCCATGGGCGGTATTTGTTTGTGATGAACACGTTGTCGTCGCAACGCTTCGTGGTAAAGTTTGGCTCCAACGTCATCATCGACGTCTTCGTTCTTTAAAAGGTGATCGACTTTGTCTTCTAGACGTCGTTTGCGTTTTATATCTGGAGTCTCATGGGCCCCCATAGTTTTTCCATCCTTGATAATACATCGGTTAGTTCACAGTCTGTGTTGGGTGTTTGCCATTTGCCAACTCCGAACACTTTACGCTTCTGTGAAAGTGACACCTTTCGATCCACGAGTTTTCTCAACTTGGATCGATGGCGTTGCAAATTTAATTTTTCGGATGGAGTCAACTTAACGTGGCCTTTCAGAATGTTCAGAGCACATTCACATAAACAAATCACAAGGGCGTTATGGATACGCTTCAAGAGGGCACTTTGCTGTTGAGTAGTTCCTCTGGTCAGGACATGCAAAAACGGTGCTTGTTCCGTTACACGTCGTAGCATGATGACAAATGGCGAAGAGTAGGCATGACGCTTGACTTTATTGATGAATGGCGTGATCCCAACATCGAAGCCTGACTGCTGCGACCATCAGAACCATTGTGACAGCTGAAGGTCTAGTTGTTTCTTGACCTGCTCGAGCCATGGTTGCTAATCAAAATAATGTTGCCAAACAATACCTAGTACTTGTTGAATAATATCATTCATTAAAGGTCGATTCGTGTCTCTAAAGTGCCAACGTCGGCATAGGTCGGCCGTAAATACCAAGAGTGTGAGAATACGGTACGGATGCATAGTAGGCTGTGCCAACACTGTTTTGGCTACAGAGCTAATGTAATGACGCGCTTGTTTGATATGAATAGACTCCCAATCTATGTGTTGATATAACGTTGTCTGCTTTATACGTCTGGCCATCTGACGGCCTATTCTGATCCACAAGATGACGTCCTCGGTGAGATCTGTGTTACCAAGTTAATTCCAGTAGTCCACATGACATGACTCTTCTTTTAGCCCAAAGTAAGCTAGGAGCTCACCTCAGCTTACCTCTTGCATCAATAAAAGGTAATGAATCTCAGCTTTGTTAGCCCAATATGCATTCAAGTGAGTAATGACCTGGTGCTTGCCATCTAGCTGGAGTAAACTGAACCTTTTGTCATCCTTGGCATAGACCATTGTTGAAATCACCCATGCATGTCAAGCAGTGTAAACGCTGCTTGCACCTTTGCTTGACTGGCCAGAACAAAAGCAGTATGGAAACCACAAAACGAACGAAGCAGTCAAGCAGACTAATCTCCTTTCCACGAGTTGTGCCTACCAATTCGGGATTTTAGGTGTATGGGAGGATTCACAGCATGCAATAAAATTACAATTGTAAGGTCCTTGTGAAGTTTATCTTTTCCTGACATAGACGTAATGGTGAGCATCTTTGGGAAAGATGTTTGTTCGTAATCGCAATCGTTCGTCTGTGTCGGGCTTGAGGTCGATAAATAAGTACCCATAAGGCTCAATTGTGGCATCCCTGTAGGATTCTTGCATGAAGCGAATTTTTTCCCGGATACATTTGCTTAGCCAAATGAGTGATACTAGAGGCATCTCTAGGGTTTTTAAAGACTACCAAGTAATGGGAATTTAGACTGATGGTGCGGCTCTCGGGGCCTTTTTGAAACAAATTTTGTAACACCACAATGACAGACAAATTCTTATGATGACTTCCTTTGGTAAAGATATGCGTGACGCTTTGATTGCTTTTGATTTCAGTCATCAAGTCGTCCAGAATAAATAGGTTGGTGCTTTCACGATTGATATAGTTGTCGAAATCGGTTGGAACTCCTTCAACAAAGCGAATGTTTTGAACAGCTCTGGAAATGTCCACATAGGCCTTTTGAAATTCCCGTAAAACCAAACAATATTTTCAAGCACGGGGTGAATGATGGTGTGCCGATGCTGTAGCAAATGTGTGACCCACAATGTTTTTCCGCTCCCAGTGGGTCCAGTGACTAAACACGTAAATGGATGTTTCAGTCTTGCATCCATGGCAACAAATGATGAAACCTGTCAAAGTGTCCCATATATAAATTGTTCTGGCTCTTCAGAAACCGTACGGTGTTGTCGTGTAATTGTCACACAGGGCCCGTTTGGTATACACCAGTCGATAGTCCTTCTTGGATAATTTTGAAACGACCGTTCCAGGATTCAGACGTTGGATTTTCTTTGGGTAATGAACGGATACATTTGCCTTTTTCATCTGGGCGGGAATGGGTCAAGCTTGGGAGCAGCTGTCTCATCGACTCAAAGTTGATTTGCTGTTCCGACGAAAAGTTCAAGGTGATACCCCTGACTTTGCATACCGTGGTTGCCAATTGATTGTCTGGACTGTACACCTTATAGGCATAGTTTGTTGGTCCGCCGGAAACAAATTCTGTGATGTAGCTTCCTTCACCAAACGGTTTTCTCAGTTCATCTGTCATGTCCCCGAGAAAACTACCAATTGGAGGATCCAATGTGTCAGGTGTACTTACATAGATGATAGAATCCGTGTCAAAGTACAACACGCGTCTATCTAGTTGTTCCAAATAAGAATACAA
>WURT03024189.1:0-15647 GCA_009936505.3 Holothuria glaberrima | reverse complement strand
TAATAATAATAATAATAATAATAATAATAATAATAATAATAATAATAATAATAATAATAATAATAATAATAATAACCGCCATTATTTATTTGCGATATTCAAAAAAACGGCCAGTTATCCTGGGAATATAAAGAGAGTCAAAATGTCGTACTTACAATTACAGATTACAAACGAGAAAATATAGATGGAAAGAAGACACTCATCGCTGTTTTTTTTATCGAAAAAACAGTAGAATGTCACAATAATTCCATGAACAGTTTCCTATTTTACAGCACGGTACGGGCTTCTGGTCTGTTGTACACCCCTTACCGACTTCAAAATGTTTTTACACGTGCATCCTTTCAACGCCGTCTGGAACTCCAGGCCTTTACGGTAAGTTTGCATTGTGAAAGTCAATTGGAACAATTGAGCCGCCTGCATTATGTATTCGACATCTTCAAAAAAAAAAAAAAAAAAACCAGCCAGTGATCCTTACGATAAGAGAGTCAAAATTTGGCACTTACAATAGTGAACGAATGGGCAAAAAATAGTTTGAAAAGACAAATGACGAGTCACTTATAGGAAAAACGGTACAAAGTTACGATTTGTAAATGTACAACATCCAATTCTACAGCAAGCCACGGACTTCTGAGACATGAATATCACTTCTGTTGTCTGTGTAGTTTGAAATGTTTTAATATACGGGACATTTCTATTGGCATATCTGCAGTGACCAAACGTTTGCACTGAAGGTAGGCCCTATATACAAATTGTTTGAAATCACTGTTGCGTTAGCATATGAGTTTTCATGTGCCTAGTAAACATCACATTTTATACAAAATATTATATACATGTTAAGGTTGATGTGATGTCCGTGTTAGGCGTTGTAGTCGCTAATTGGAGGTTGATGTATGTGTTTAGTGGGGTGTGTCGTGCTCACGTGATGAGGTTACTTGCCAATATTGATTCCGTTCGGGTATAATGCGCCAAGTGTATTAATCCAGAATGATTCCCTTTAGAGGATGGCAGTGCGGGATTATTTTGTAATTGATTCTTTACCGGTGATCCTGACAATGTCTATTGTGTGATGTGTTGAATTGAAAAGTGTTGTGTATGAGAGGCATTTTGCTTGAGTATTATCATTAAAGTTATTAATTTCTGGCCTAGTGTTACTAAATCTTGTGTTGAGTGTTGTTTCTGTTTTGCCTGCATATTGTTTCAAGATGTTTTACAGTCAATGTGCATGCTTTTAATCATGTTGAACAATAACAGCAGACCACTGGCTGCACATTTTCCCATATGGCTGGGCCCATAGTTTGAAACTGAAGGAAAGAAAGAAATAGAACTTGGCTCTTCCTTGAAAAAGTAACAAGGCCGTCAAATGACGATCAAACCCGAAAAACAGGGGAAAAATTTTGTCATTTTGCTCCAGTGGAGCTAGTACCGTGTATTGTCTACGCAAATGCATACTCACAATAGCTGCACATTCAAGATCCAGACATTCAGATCAGTCTTCTCCCAGGCTAGATTTTAGGAAGAGTGCTGGGACTGAACCTGCCACCTCGTAGAATTAAGCATATATACATTATTACGCGGCATGAACGACAACCCAAGAATCCCGTTTCGAATCCTTCGACGACAAACGAAAGCTCCAGAAAGTTCCAAGAATCTTCAATTTGGGTAGAACGTCTTTTCTAGAACTATGTTTCCACTTAGAGATGATTCGACCTTTCGGAAAGAACTGTTCGACTTGAAAATCTAAATTGAGCGGAATTTCGACGAAGTAAATGTATTGTGTGCCAGAACTTGCAAGAGTTCGCTATTTGAGAGAGTTTTCGAACAATGGCTGTTGAGTATTAAAGGAAAACTCTTGTAAATGATGGGACTGAGAGACAACAACATAGAACCAAACGCTACTGTATCATTCAACTGAGAGAAATAGATTGACAACGCAGATCAACCAGACGTATAACACTTGCTGTCCTATCGTTTATCGTTACTTCCGTAGTTATCATCTCACCGCTGGTGAACTGTACTGTCCGTTCGATAATAGCTTTAACTACACACACCAACCTTGAACTTTTGAAAGAGAGAAATAATCGCCAACGAATTCAATTACCATCATCGTCGTACTTTCTTGTATATTAGTGCGCCCTACCCGTCTACCGCAGGTACCAAATCCGCTACTACAGAATAGCCATACTACAATTGAAGTCACCAGCCAAGACTAGAAATAAGTATATAAAGTAAATGACTGTAAACAGGCCTAAGCTAAGATTTAATATTTGTAAGAATTAAAGAAAGAGAGTTTTTAAATAATAATCAAGTTATCGAATTTTAATCTTTTTAAGCTTGAGATGTGGTGTCCCAAAGGTTTTCAGTATATTTACCTCCGGCGACTTCAAAAGACCTCTGAGCTCCACTAAAACAACATGATTCTTTTCGAAGTGTGAAGAGTGCTAAGAGTCCCAAACACACATAAATACACATAAATATAACCCCAGGGTGATTAATTGATTTCTTTCGCCTTCCGCAAGGAATTAAGAAACATCGAAAATACCGACGTCGGTACAACAAGGAAATAATTGTTAAATTTGGAGCTTAGCTGAAATACTGAAGTACCCGGGACGGCGGTTACCAGTAGCCGGGTTTAGTTTATGAATTAATATTTGAAGAGAAAATGCAGTCCCCAAATTGAATTGATGTACTCCTTGAACCTTACTAGGAAACGACTCATATCAATTAGTACCTTACCATAATATCAATTATGTGACAATATTTTTGTAACTCATTTGTAAAACTTCATGCAGAATGACTCCTTGGTTTACCTTCAATATCTATTGTTTTTATACAGAATCATGATGAAAGTACCTGTTAGTTTGCGGATTTTAAAAGTTAACTTGAGGCGACTGGATTCTTCCTTTAAGTGTTCCCGTGTATGCCTAATTTATGGTACCTCTTGTTCATGTCGTTTTTGTGTCCAACTTATATACATGAAGTACCATAGCTCTTTCCTTTAAAACCCCTAAATTAAACAAATTTCACTGGTCGAACTTCCATTGTGACAACAAGCAATAACCTGAAATGCTATCCATATAAAGACACCTCTGTGTCACCAGAATAAATAAGATAAAAAGTATGTGATCATCGCCTTGACTTTTCCTTCTAGGGCAGACTTTGCATGCAGAAGAAACCACATATAAGACATTTTCTAACCCAGAGCCTACCGCAGTTGCTCTAAATGGGGACGAAATCTCCCCAAGAACTTTTTTACAACTAGGGCGGGAAGGAGCTTTTGTCTCATCTGGCTGAGCTTTCAAATGGTGCGCACATAATGGGGATAGAATGAAGGCAAAAAGTCCAGTAACATTACCTCATTTATGCAAAATTAATTCTAATGTAATTTTGTTTGCTTACCAAAGCCTCAAATGTACATAATATAAATAAATTCCACAATTTAAAATGAAGTGAAAATATGTTTTCACCAATGTTACTTTTTCGGCAGGGAGTGAACTCTCGATTATCTATTCCATAATTACTACATGTAAGACAGCTTGACTAGCTGAGGCCTTCCAAAGCCGCATACAACCTCTACCATCCTTCTCTTCCTCCCCACCTACAAGACAATTGTCCAACAGTACCAAAAAAACTGTTTGTTAACCATTTAAGGCTATTAGATAATTTAATTATTAAGAGGTAGTCAAATACTTCATTTCTGTGCAGACAACTTCGTAACTATCTCAGAGCCTCTCCTGGCTTCGCCGCAATACTTTCCAAAGGGCATTGCTTGGAAAAAGTTGGAAACAGTTGCTGTTAAAGCTGTATTTAATACAAAAGCACAAGACTTAGGCCACCCTTAAAAATTTTGTATAACACTACATAGTTGGGTAAGGTGGGGACAAGCTAAGTGCTCAAATGCCTTTGTTTGCGCTTCAGCGATAAGGTTTAGTTACCCACTAGAAAAGGTAACCAGAAATGGCTCAGGAACCAATCTTTTACACAAGATGAACGCATTATTATTTTGGTTAGTTTTAGAGGTTATCGGAGGTTATTTTATTGAAATTTGAAAGCTAGTGAATTCATACTCCCAGAGGGGTAGCCAGGGCAATTTCAGTTTTAAAAACGGGCTTTTTTAAAAAAAAATTCAGAAAATTGGTCACGAGCCCCCCCCCTTCCCTTCAATAGCTATTACAATCCTGCATAAAATTTTAAAATTAGGAGGTGAAAGAAAACTAATGAGTTTTAAGTTAAAAATGTGACGCTTTCAAGTAAAAAAAATGATACAAAGTGTGGAATTAAAACAATCAGTTAGTCAAACTCTGTACTCCAAAACCCGTAAATGTGATCGCAATAGTCAGTTAGCAGAGATTGTAATGTCAAAATAATAAAAGTCTTAATTTATAACTTGAAAGTCTAACGTGTAAGGTTACCTATGGAGACGTGAGATGCTAACTCAAAAGTTTAAATTTTAAAGTCATATTAAAGGAAGAACAGTTGAAAAAACGGCTTTAAAGACGGCTTAACTGGCGAAAGTCAAGCTAATGACATTTAGAATCCTTTTACTTTTTCTTTTCAATGCTGCCTTGAGACAACGATATAACCTCTCAAAATCACAAAATATGTCACTAGCCGCGCTCTTCCTAAAAATGTGTTATTATGAAATACTTTTCAAGGTGGTCCTATTTCTGGGCTGCCTGGGCTTTACAGGAAAAATATGAATTAAAGGGTAAAGGCAGTCACTTCAATCAGAGTTAGTATGCCCTGTCACTCTAGTTCATGAATGACCTTTTTTAACCGCGTGACAATACTTTTGTTAGTGAATTGTGAAATTAAAGGAGATTTTCTCCTTGCTTTACATATTCTTTGTAATAGTTATGTTCAAAACGTCTTCAAAGGTGCTTGTAATGCAATAAGAGGAGATTTGCAAGGGTTTGCTGACTTTTCAAAGCAAATTTTTGGTTCGACTGCTTATTACCCTTTAAATTTATTCAGTTTGGCAAAACCTTTTCAAGCTAAAATTTAGTGTTTAAATCGTTCAGTCAATATAACACAGATGCGTAGCCGAGTGAGGGGGTGTATAGCGGCAACCCCTGCATTTTTGCAATTGTTTATATTACTGATATCTCTTTTTTGGTGCGAATGTGGAAACGAAGGAAAAATATCTACGTTAAAAATGTCATGTTTTCGCGCCCATTGTAAGAAAAACTTTTCCATTATAATTTTGCATAGGACAGCTTAGGCGAAATTATTTTCCCAAAGTACCAGGAACCTCATGTTCAGCTAACCTCCCCTTCAGCCACAAGCCTTCTGTAAAATCAGTCCCAGTTAGTCAGCTGGAGTAGCTATAATTAAAAACGTATAAGGATTTAATGATAAAATGAAAATTTTGTATTTGTGGTGTGCTAACCATTCAATGTCTTTTGAGAAGAAGATTTAATGCCTAATCCTAAAGCCTTCCATTTCGTAATAACCCAAGAGCTTTCAGGAGCTTTTCCCCGGGCTCCCATTTGGATTTGGCCCCTGGACCCCACCAGGTGTCCTGAAGGGGCCCTTGGACCCACGCCTTAGATTAAGCGCGAAGTGCTCCAATGAAGCCTTCCTGGCCGTTTTGTTGTTACAACCCGAATTTGTCCCCTTTACAAAATCATGGCTACTCGTCTAATGTAACTATAATATGATTGAACTGAAGTCTTTCAGAGTCAATTGAGCTACTTGGTAAATGTGTCTATAATATTCATTAACACTTTTTTGAGTCCATTTGTCCAATTTAATGATGCCCGATTAAAGTTAATTCTTTACCTTGTTGAAAATATGTAGGTTGAAATGTGTTGAACTTTATCTAATTTTGATGTTTTGCATCAGGCGATTTTTAAAGACTTGTTCCTGTGCAAACACACAAAACACATACAAAAACACCAAAAACCCTACTTATAAAAATACTTCTGAGGTTAAGTTACACCTAGCTATAAATTTTCCCGGTCATATATAGAATTAATATTCTTGGTAAAAAAAGATAACAAAATAGTGGCTGGGTATTCTGTAAACGTAGAATCTGGGAACTTGGTTGTAAATGCCTGTATTACGTGTATTTCCGTAATTAGTTTACACGTTGTAGCCTCGGTTATCCAACTTTCATAAACGAATTGCTAGAAAATAAAATGAACAATCACACGAGTATTGGGTTGTTGATTGTACTCCCTAATGTACCAAAAGACCAATCGCTTAAAGCAAATGACTCAAATGGGCATTTACTGCTAAACCATGTTTTCGAAGGGGAGATTTTACACAAACGAGCGATGGAAAGCTGTTTTCTACTCGAAGTGTTTAACAAGTTTACAACGACACAGTTTATTGAGGCACGCCATGCAGGCTCAGTATCAGTCTGAGCTCACTGTATAGGATTACGAACAGTGGTCAGTCAGTGTAAGATGGAGTTAAGAAAACAATTTCTCTAAACGTTTATATAAAGCGATTCGCACTAAGGATTTATATGCTATATATTGGTCGTAAATGCTCAGTATTAATTTTCTTTTGATGTAGAAGAAATGAATTTACAAATGTTATTCAAAGGAAAATTTGAAGAAATCATTATTGTTTTTTTTTTTTTTTTTGGTCTCACGATATTCCCGTTTTGGAGATAAAGACTTCAACGCCGTAAACAATCAAAGGATAAATATAAATATTAAGAATAAGAAATTAAAAGTGAATGAAGGAAACTCATTTACCATAAAAATGTTTTAGTCGGTAGTGTTCTTGTAAGTTGATTTTTATCAATGTAAGGTATTCTCATGTTTTTGTTTTGGCATGTCTCCGGCTAATATTCATTGGATAAACTAAAAAGTCTTACAGTAGTACCTGAGTTTGTCTACCGATCGTCCTATATGTGGTGCAAGTAAATGATACAAATCATACAATACTATAATTACAAAAGCTATCAGTATGAAAAAACTAACAATACAAAGAGTAAAGTGTAAAAATCACCACAACAAGAAGAAAGTTATTCACCCCCAATTATTTATAGTGGCACAAAAAAAAAATATTCCTGAAAATCACAAAAAAGCAGAAAGATTCATTGTAAGACTATTTACCAATTACACAAAAAACTGACAGCTGTAACATTGGCAGCTAGTTACCTACTGATGGCACACAACCATTAGGTAGAGAGACAAATAAGGCTCTTTCTGTGCATATAGGACCACATGTTATCTGACTCACTTGCAAGAAAGGTCTGTTGTCTTCAATATTGCTTTCACGATAAACTTTTCATGGTTTCAAGAGCATGCAACATTAGGCTAGCGATTGTCCTAATGTAGCGTAGAGGTTTTTTAATGGGTAACTATGGTTTTTGCTTTTAAAGGGAAATATTGCGTTTAAAATGCACCTACATGGCATACAAAGAAAATACCTTAAATCACTATTAAACTATTCAGTTTCACCATCAAACTCAAGCAATAGCTTTATCTTCTCAAAATATTATGTATTTCAACAGAAACGGATGTTGCATCATTTGAATTTTTGAAAGTTTGGGTGAACAAATTACTTTTGTGCAACAAATAATCAAATTGCTTCCTGTGAGAGCCTTGTTTCTTTAAAAGAAAGCTACAGTTCTGCCTCACTTTGAATTGTCTATCATTCTGTATGTATTAATACTGGTTTAAAAAATGTGAAAAAAATTTTGTAAAACAAACGCAATATTTCCCTTTAAATTGCCGTACTAGTACTGATTCCAAAACTTTCTGAATTCGAGAAATTCAATTAAAATGCCTACAACTACAAGTAACAGGAGCCTTGGGATCAGTTATATAAGAATGGTGGGATAAATGACGCATTCCTGAACTAATCAGAGGGGTGAAGAGCAACATTGTTTTGACAGATGAGAAACTAAATGGGATAGTTGCTCTAGACTCCCTCTACATATACATATATTTAAGGCGTATCTTTATAATATGACTACTTGTAATAACAAAAAACATTCGGATGAAAGGGTATGACAGGGACGATGTGCAGTAATTTGAAAACAGGGATTTCTCGCCGATAAACTCTCGTTTTCGAGCTGAGAACATAACTTATTGCGAGTAACTCTGTTTTGCATCAAAAGGCGTTGTGCCTCCATAAACAGGGTTTATCGACCGATAAACAGAGTTTTTCTTTAAAAAAAAACAAGAGGGTTTCTCAAGCAACGGGGTTCATCTAATAAACAACCGGCTGCAATTTTGAACAACATCTGCTCTATATTGTCGCCGAAGGACTCTTTCTTTTTCGAAAGACAGCATGGGGAAATCATGAATTATTCATATACAATAGTTTGAGCTGAAGACTATTACCTGAGCATGCTTGATTAAATTGTGCTAAAAAACTGGATCCTTTCGTAAGACCATTTCGATATATAGTAGTATTTCGTGTAGTATTTTGTGTTCTTGTACATCAGAGCTCATGGGTACAGGTGACCTCGGTGTACATTCAACCAGAGAGCTCCCACTCGTTCAAGTGTGAACTTAAACAGAGTTACAAAAGGTGTATAGTGGCTATGGTCATTGAGTAGAAAGGCCATGAGCTTCCGCTTTCAAATGATGAATCGTGGACTGAACTTGGTAAAACATAAGGTCTTGTACGAGCAACCAAAAAATGCTACTGTAGCCACTCCGGGGAGCATATATCAGTAGTGTATTGATTTACCTTTAATTTAACTCAGCGCCACCATGTCATGGGAGGTAAAAATAAAGAGTTTACTGACCGCTTTACCCTTAATTGAGTGGCAGGCTCCATGTACCTTACTGAAGACTTCTGAGAGAACACATTCCAAACCAGGGGCGGGTCTGAAAGGACGCATGAAGGGGCCCAACTAAACCCCTATTACCGACATCTATAAAGGCCTTAACTGATGTTAAAAACTCTCAAAGGGGGAGGGGATACCCCTTTCCCAGAATTTCCCCACTCCGGGTTTAGACAAAAGCCCTCCTCTTGTTCAATCCCAGCGAATCCAGCTGAATTCCACCCGACACCATGTGCCACTGACTCTCAGAAAGATTGGCAATTTTCCTTGTCTTTCGGAAAGCCTTTTTTGAAGTTACCATATTCAATCAAAGCAGTTCGCCTTCATAGTCTCAGTCAGTATCATTCTCTGTTTATAGACATCAAGTTGTGGTCAACTCTCTAAACACTTTGGATACGACGAACATCACACTTTTCAAAGTAAATCATTACAGAAGTCAAGTTTTAACATCGCCAGGGAGTGACAATGAAGCAAGCATTTCAGAAGATGTACGAAGATGCTAAGAATGATCATGAAAATATTTCGCATTGAAATGAATAATTTCCACTCGCTATTCTACGAAAGCAAAAAAGAAAAAAGTAAAATCTCGCTTTCCGGTCCGATGAAAGACACGAAGACCTGACTGGAAAACAGTATCCATCGAGAAGCCTTGTTTTTCGATAAACTCGATTTTCGGCCAAAAAGCATGGTTTCTCCAAAAACTCTGTTTTTCGGTCGATAAAACCCTTTTTTCCATGGACGCTCGATAAATCTTATTGCCTTGTTGTGGGTTTCTAGAAAAATCCTGTTTATCGGAAAACTGTGTTTTGTAGTCGAAAAACAGCGTCTGTTGCGATAAACCATGTTTCTCGGTAAAAATCGAGTTTATTGGCGAAGAACTCGTTTTTGGAACTATTGCTCATTGAGCTTGTCATTTAAAGTGAAGACTTCAAAGTCGCCTATTTTTGTGTTTTTGTTTTTGTTCAAACCCGTTGCTCGTCTGAGTGTGCAGATTAACGCTAGTCTACAAAACAAGTCATTGCATAGCAGAGTACGCAGGGGCGGCGCCACAAGGGGGCGGGCGAAGCCCCTATATTTGCAAAAAATGGGGAAAAGAGAAGGAAAAGAAGAGGGAAAAAGAAAAAAGGAGAAAACGAAAGAGGAGAAAGGAGGGAGCGAACGAGAAAGAAAAAGAAGAAGAGAAGAGGAGGGGTTGGTTAGGCTAGAAAAACTTTTGAAATAGTTCAAGCATGTTTCTGTGGACTCCGCGCACGTATTTTTGCGTAAAAACTTTCCCCGAATAGAAGGCAGCAAAGCATCCAAAAGGGGGCTTCAGGAGGTTTATTGACAACATAACCTTCTCTTAGACAACAAAGGCTTTTCTCCTCTTTCACCCAGCCAAAAATTAGAATTCACTAAATTATAAAACATTTTTCAACCATACATGATCAGTTGAAAATTTATCACCTAAACAGCACCATTTTACGTCTAATCATCCTTAAATTACCAAGTATTTCTCTTTCACCCCATGCTAAGCCCCCTATCAAAATACCCTGGCGCCGCCCTTGGAGGTAGGTGGGTATTGCAAACGTTACAAACTTGAGAAACTTTACATTCTACCTCTGATGATTTTTATGACGCTAACTACCCCATAATTTTGTAACCAATGGACAGAAATGGGAGTTGGACGTAACGGCCACATGCTCACTTCAGCTACAGCATAGACTTAATACCATGTTGAACATAGCAGCTCCTTGATCTGATCAGGGACATTGAAGAAGCTTGAACTGATAATATTCATTCATGTCTCTATATAACTTATGCATTTACGTCACGCGATGTCTCCTGGGGTACATAACGAGGCACACTCACAGGCATCCCATGCATAAAAACAGAGTATCACATGATCTATAGCTTCTCCACTGTTCGAACAAACTTAGTCTTATTAAGATGGCAGCCGTGCTACTGTCGTTTGGGTAATCTGATCGTTGAATTTGATCTAGCCTCCATTTTATTTGAAAAATTTCCAGGTTCTTTGCATAAAATGTCGAAACTGAACTTGAGCAAGTACAAAGAAAATACAGGGCTGCCATATTGGTGAGCCTAAACGTATTCGCATGAAGGCGACACTTTAGTTAAGGGATGTGATTGTAGTATGCTCTGTCCATATTTTAATAGTCCATGGGCTTGGAGGGGTCCACATGCAAGCCAGGACTAATCTTCGTTGGTATTTTCGTATTCCATATGACCAGAGAATAATAAAAATAATGTTTACAGCAAATATTTTGGTCCCCAAGATGCACTACAAGTGGGTTTTGTGTAAACCCGAAATTTTACTTGAAGCTTCATTTTTAGGGGTGGGTGTAACAAAGTATGTCATAAATGGGTATCTCGTCGGTTGGGCACCACCCATTTTGTGTCATGTTGTAGCGCAAAGTGCCCTTTATCAACTCATGGAATGTACTTAAGAATTTTGTCCATTAATGACATCATTAAAAGGTCAAAGTCATGTCATAACTCTTGAAGTGAAAATAGTGTTTAATGCGACATTTTAGTGGTTTATCCGGTAAAAATAGGACATGAACCAGAGTCACCTGACGGAACCCCCATAACTCTCCGATGCAATGTTTTTTGAAAATTTTATGGTTCCTCGAAGACGAAATCAAGTGGTAACAGTACATATTTTGGGTCTCACTTATTTTAAAAAGGCGGCCAAACACACAATAGCGGCAAAAATTATGAATATTTTGTTTTAAATAATAAAGAAAATTTTCTTAAAAATATTTTTGGGGGGTTGACTTTTATAATTTGGTCACATTTTATAATTATAAAAAATTCCAAAGTTAATTTTTGGGACTATTTTGGAGAGATTCCAATTTACCAAGTTGGCGGAAAACTAAATGGCCGCCAAACTTAATGAAATACTTCCAAAATTGTGCAAAAACATTGTAAAATTTCCACAATCCTCACTTATAATGATGTAATTTCATTTTTTAAAATTAACGTAAAACTGTATAATCCTTGCTACAAGAGTACTTGCCGGTCAATATGGCGGAAAAACACCGAAGAAGTAAAAACAATACAGTAAAATTCTCCGGCAAAAATAAGAAAACCATTAGAAAAATACAAAAAAATCTCTAAAAATAATCATTAAAATATATTTTGATTGTAAATCGTAAATATCTTTACAGCAGATTGAGAATAAAATTTAAGGCATGGTTTCTGATATATTATGCAGCACCCCAAGCTAATCAGGATGGCCTAAACAACAAAATGGCCGCTAATATGTCAATCATAAGTAAAAAAGTAATATGCGAAATTATCATGAAGAATACTTTTGACACAGTTGCCCGTTAAATCTGGCCACATTTTATGACAAATATTTAAAAATTATTTTTCAAAATATTCCTTTTGGAATTCAGGTCAACCGAGATGGCAGAAAAAGCGAAATGGTTGCCAATGTAATTAATATGTCAATATATTGTAATAAAAAGAAAAATAATCATTGATAATACTTTGACACAGTAAACCTAACCACTGTCTATATTCGGTTGTAAATTTTCAAACAATGTTTCTTTTGGACATTTCTTGCAGGATCCGGGTTAATCAAGATGGCAGAAATAGCAATATATATATTCATAACTAATGTTAAAATTTCAACATATAAAAAAGGGAAAATAGTCCTTAAAAAATGTATTTGTGACAGTTGCTTTTTATATTTGGCCATATTTGAGCAAAAAACCGAATGTATTTTATAACATTTCGTCTCCTTTTTCCCGAATTCAATCGTTAAATCGCTAGTCATAAAATAGCAGTTGTGCGAGCGGCTTTTTCGAAATCTTTAAGATTATGTGCCAAAATGCCAAAAGTTCCAAGGTTAATTTAAAATAGACATTATGTACATGACTTAACGGAGCAGAGAGTGCGCTCCCATTAGGGCAAGGGCGCACCGTTGCAACTTACCTCAACAAAAGCAGACAGCTTATTTGTGTACCGGTTGGATACGCACGTCTCATTGTTTACCCGCCAAAAAGACGTTGCGTTACGTCAATGCACAAGATATATTCTGAATTGATAGCGTTGTATTTTGCCACATATTAAGAAAGAGTTTATTAATAATACAAACATATTGGCCACCTTGGGTTACCAGGCGTCATTTTATTGTGCTAATCGTATGTCAGTCTGAACGAAAATAATAAACAATCACACATCGATACTGATTGTACCGAATGAAAATAAATGAAATCCCCTTGGTCTTCTGTCCAATTCCCAACTCGATGCAAAATTCCCACAATGTTGAAAAAATCTCAAGGTTGGCAGAATTGTGTCAAGCAAATATGAGGCGTCCTGAATTAAACGCGTCAACCCGCCTAAACGTTCAACTAGCGGTTCAAGATACAGAGAAGGAAAACTTCGCAGGCAAGAGAATAGTGGGGTACACTCGTGGCTTCTTGAATATGTACCGTGCTTTGCTGGTGTTGCGAAGGCAACTGGTTGTTGTTGCAGCACAAATACATGTTCGCTGGGTAGATAAGTCATAACATATGAGTGGTGTTATCGCATAGACTCGAGACTGGGGACATAAAATTAACTTTCGGAAACCACTACTTTTAGCCTTAGCGACACAACCAGACTTTTTAAATTTTGCAACATTTGTTGAGCATTCACCAAACAAAACATCTGAAATGTGTAAGCAAATTTATACCAAAGCTGTTTAGGTAGTCGATTATTTAACGAATTCTGATATCTACTCCAGCCTGGTCACTTTAAATAAACATAAAATTTACAAAATATGGGTTCATCATTGAAACATTCATTTCAATATCATTTTGACCATATTTCAGTAATCAACTTACCTGCTGGAGTATCAAACGCCTGAGATGTAATGCGCTCTTAAAATACTGTTGGGTTTTGAACGATAGTAAAGCTGCAAGACAAATAAAAGGAGTCCATAGAGAATGCATAATAAGAAAGTCAGGTAGCTATTTTGATCGAAGGAACAGATTTGACTACCGAGCAACAATATAACGGCAAATTGCAATAAAGGATCTCAGGGAAACACACAATGGTTAAAGGTAATCTTAAGGTATGTTTATTTGATGTAAAAGAATTGAAATGTGTAAAATATTGCCACTATTTACCTCAAACGATAAAAGATTTACCCATTATATAACTCATCAAAATTCTGTTTATCACATTAATCATTCAGTATAAACTACATATGGGGAATTTCATGAAAATGGACCAAAAATCATAGGGTACAGATCTTCCAGCAAATCATATAGCAGTGTTCAGTTGGTTGCCTCTTGGCCACAGAACCCCAGACGTCCATGTTTCATTATTTATTGTGCTAAGGTGATCTGGACAGCCTTTATCTGTACACCGCAGATGCTCAGTAAAGTATGAAAAGTTTATCACTATATCATTTAGTTGCATTAAACGCTGATTAAATTTATTTAAACCCAGAAAGAAAATGTGTGTTTGAAGCTGTGTTGAGTATAAGCGCTTTAAAAGTTTCTTGTCATGGCTATTTATGTCAACACAAAATGTCCTGGTAAGCAGAGAGTATTGCGAGCAACTGTCAGCATGTGTAGTTAATACTCTGCTAGCAAGATAGGCTAGTGACACTTGAAAGGATAGCAATGTATTTTAAAGTTTCTGCTTTTTCAAGTTAAGTGGAACAGTAAAGTTCTAATGATAGAGGCTATAGCCTTAATGCAAAAGAGTACTAAAATTCATTGTACCTGTGTACAATTTTTTCCATTGGCATGCACTCTAGAAGTTACATGGAAAGCATTGGTATAGATCATGGGTGGGCAGTGGATGCTTTTGTACCAGCCCTGTGTGGATTCCACCACTTGCAGGAACAGTGTCTTAGCAATAGTGACAGTTAACGAAACTTATAGCACACCTGGATAAAACAAATGGATGCATTTCACTTTTTAGGGCCCAAACCTGCAAGCACCGGCTGCAAAGAAGGCTCTAATAGTCGAGAGCCATTTCACAGGGATATCATTTACAAAGCTCTAGTGAAAGTGATATCCGGGCCCAGTATTAGCCCTGTCAAGGGAATCCCAATGCCACCCACCTTGATTTTGACTAATAAAAATTACTAGGCCTATTGTCCTTATACACCTGTTCATAAAGCATTTTTATGCAGGGAAAATTTTGTGTTCTGTCGGAAAAAATAGCCGCCCTCCATCACAACGTATTTAATTTGTCAGAATAAATAAAGAATAATTTAACGTTTGAGCGACCTGTGGAAAGATCGGAGAATGTTCCGACCTCATTTCTCCCTAATAGTGAATGGCAGGTAATTACCAATATTGTTTTGGATAAATTTTACTGTGCGGGAACTGCTGGTCGGGAGATTGCTAAGTTTTGTGGAACATGAAAGGCATAAGTATGGTTTCCCAAATTAATTTTTGAAACAACAGCTGAATCTCACAAATGTTCTCTTGTTTCCCTTCAAGTATCTTTACTGATGTTCCGGTATATAAATATCGCATATTGAAGGTAAAACAAGTAGTCATTCTTGCTGAATTTTACAGTTGAATGAGAAAGACATTGTCACATGATTCTCAAGAGCTATTCATGAAGAACTCGGATACAATAACCCAAACTGGGGTGACTGCACCCCTGGCCTTTCATCGCAAATTAATCCTTGTACTGATGGAATTTCTGTGTCACTATTAGTTCTACTTACTACACTTTTCGCAGAGACACTCTTGTGAAGGAATCCTGTTTCCTGGGAAAATAAATTGTATCGCTTAACTATTTACCGTTTTCCATAATTATATACATCACATCACACCCACTGTGAAATACTAAACCCATTTGGCAGGGTTGGAGTCGAGTCCATACAACTCGAGTCCGAGCCAAGTCCGAGTCCAGAAGGGTCCGAGTCCGAGTCAAG
>WURT03024178.1:0-15648 GCA_009936505.3 Holothuria glaberrima | reverse complement strand
CATTGTACTTTTTCTTTTCTAGATGACACTATATAACACAATCGTGTTGGTGTGTCGTAAAACCCCATCTAACTAACCAATGGAAAGGATAATGTTCTACCACCAGGCCACGCTCATCATATTGCATTGTTCTAGGAAGATGACAGGTTATGTATGTCCACGGTCATGATAAGTGCAATGTGTTCATTGTAATATGTTCATATTCATCTTTTCAGAGATAAGGGCAGATTTTGGTGGTTTTTATTTCATTCAACTCACCCTAATGAAAGTCGTGGTCATTAGGTAGAAATCTCTCCCGTGTCACTTTCAAAAACGGATGAGCTGCTGCCATGCCCATAATTACTGTGGGAGCAGCTTGATTAATATTGTTTCAGAATACCTATCAAACTCCCTACTACAATCCTTG
This sequence comes from Holothuria glaberrima, assembly GCA_009936505.3. NCBI lineage: Eukaryota > Metazoa > Echinodermata > Holothuroidea > Aspidochirotida > Holothuriidae > Holothuria > Holothuria glaberrima. The sequence continues at coordinate 15,242 of WURT03024178.1, read as the reverse complement.
CATTCTTTCCGCCCACATGTCCCCTACATCACTCGAGTGGCCGTCAGTCCTAGTTCCCCTATCATACAAAAAAGTCAAATAATATTTCGGAGGAATGTTTAGTGTGCAACAAATGCTCTTTGAAAGGAGTTAAATGTTTCGTTTTAGTGTTTACAATTTGTTAATACATCACTGCTTCCAGTAGGCTTCAACCCCTGATCCCCACAGGGACGTTACTTCTGAACCCTACCAGACGCCTTATGACAGACTGTACCCAACACGAATGGGGCGGTGCTTCGCTCTTCAGTGGTGCCTTCGGTACCGTTGTGACATTAAGTGTGTAAGGCCCCTGGAATAATTTCTGCCACAATTTAACCCCTTTCCCCCTTTAATAAGGGTAACTTTAGAGTCAATGTTACAGATATTTTATAAATTGTTACAGATTTTTTATATGTTTCTTAAATGTCTCGGGAAAAAGTCCACCACCACCCCTTCTCCAATATCCTGTCTCTGAACCTTAAGGACACCCCTGGTTGTAAAGCGTATATTGTCGGTTCATCTTGGCTGATCATTGAAGGAAAGGTGGCAGTTTACTGTAGTGGTGACGGTCAGAATGTCAGCACCCCTTCCAGTCCTAGGGGAGAGTGGCTCAAAGACTTGCATATTCACGTCTGTTCGTCCACAGGACCGGATTGGGAATGTAAGGTAAAGTAACACACCTGCGTCACTCTTCTGGTGACACTTGTGAAAAATAGTAAGCAAGCCATAACTGGTATCCACCAGTGTGACCACATGCCAGGGTTTTTTTTTTTTTTTTTTGATTATCCTTGGAAGTGGCTTCGTGAACCCTTTGTAATCTGATCAAGTAAATTGCAACAACAAAAAAAAAAAAAAAAAAGGAAACCCTTTGTAATCTGATCAAGTAAATTGCAAAAAAAAAAAAAAAAAAAAGACAGAATCTTTCATGCCACCTCTGCTGGGAGACAATGAACCAGAAACAGTTAAACCATTATTTTCAAACCGACTTTGAAAAAAAGTCCATAATCTGAAAGTGAATGACTCAAATAGCAGGTCAGTGGTAGCATGTAATGTTAAGCAATCAAGGGCAGAGGAAGCCGGGCAAGTTGCCAGAGGGAGGATATTAAGGAGACGGTTATGTACGAGTTCGAGTAGCATACTCACAAGGCATCCCGACATTCGTGTATTGATTGAAAAGGGAGTGAAAGGACCTGGTGAAGGTGCAGATAATTGGAGTACTAATAATAATAAACAAACTCATAGAGCGCTAAAATCTAAAAAGTATTCAATATCGCTGTACAACTATAGCGAAAAGCCAACTTGAAAAAGTGAGGTCTATAAACGAGACTTAAACTGCGTAAGAGAGGGAAAACTTCTGATAGAATTAGGCAGATAATTCCAGAGCTTAGGCCTAGCTGACGGAAAGGCAAGACCACGGTAGGTTTTCAAATTAGTTCTGGGAACAGTGAGTGTAAGTGTATTGCTAGAACGCAAGGTATCACGCGTATTGACTGAAAAGTGAGATTATCAGACAAATAAGAGGGTGCCACACCATGAATGCATTTATATACAATAAATAATACTTTAAACTTGATTCTGAATTCAACTGGCAACCAGTGCAGAGAATGAATGGCACTTGACGATCGGGTGTTGAAGTCATAACAGTCAAAAACAAGCCTGGCTGCGCTATTCTGCAGACGTTGCAGTCTCTGAATCAAATACACTGGTACACCATAAAGCAAACTATTGCAATAATCCAAGTGACTGTGAATAAACGAATGGACCAAGGTGTCCATAGTTTGTTTTCTAATCTTTCACCGTATTGGAACTGTATTTGAAACCGAACTTAAACCGTATTGGAAACCGTATTTAAACTTTACTTTTTTTTTATCAAGTTGACACTATGTAACACATTCGTGTTGGCGTGTCGTTAAAACTCATCTATCTAATCGTCTTGTGGTTAAAAATATAGTAAAAACCAGTCTTACAAACTTTACTGATATGTTTGTCCATTTTCATGTGTTTATCAAAAATAGCACCAAGGTTGCGGACTTGATCACAAAAACAAAAGGGTCATTTCCAACCTTGATGGAATTACCAATAACCTTTCCGAGAATGATGAACTCAGTTTTGGAATCGTTCAGTTTCAATTTATGAGCCACCATCCAATCTCTAATGGCAGAAATACACTTTTGCATGAGATTGAAAGCATTGCCCTCCGTGGTATTATACTTTGTGGTCGGAAGCTGTTAATAAACTGAGTATCATCAGCATAAGTAAAACCTGTATCAAAATAAGTAGAAATGACTTTGAATAAAGATGCAGTGTAGAGCGTAAAACACAACGGACCTAGAGGAGAGCCCTGCGGAATTCCATGCTCGACAGGGGATTCCATCGGAATATATAATGGATCTTTACTTGAGACTTTTTTAGCCCCCTGTGGGCTGGGGGTTGTAGAATATGCCCAGCGGTATTCCCCGCCTGTCGTAATAGGCGACGAAAGGGAAGGAATTTCACCTTATTTGAACTGTGTTTGAAACCGAACTTGAACCATATTTGAACTTTACCTTTTTTATCTAGTTGACACCATATAACACATTCGTGTTGGTGTGTCGTTAAATCTCATCTAACTAACTAACTTGAGGCTTTTTGTAAGCATCTCTATTGACAAAAAAATAGTATGAAGTTGATTAGATTGTCTCGTGTGGTAGTTATGAACAGATCTGTTAACGGTACAAAAGGAAGAAAAAAGACTTGGGAAGGTAGCTTATTCAAACAACGAAAGGTAAATATAACTAGATCATGAAGTGTGAATAAATTCAAAGAGGCAAACAGACCACTGGACTCGTCCCGTGGAGCAGAGCATGTAGTTTGTCTGACAGCCTGTTAAAAATAAATAGTTCATTTAAAATAGGTTCAGCATTACCCGACCTGATGCTGCAATGGTATGAAAAATGAGGTAAGACTAGCTTAAATAAATTAGCCTCAAACTCCTTTGAGGTAGAGTAAATTTTAATTGTGATAAGATGCCAACATTTATTCTGCTAAATACTGTACATGATCTTCCCACGAGAGCTTGTCCTCATTATTATACTCTAAGAATTTGGTGCAATTAACTTTCAGAAGTCGCTTACTATTAATACTTTTATTAAAGCTATAGTTATTTCTACCTTTGTTAAACACCACGTAAGTGAAATTTGCAAAGAGTCAGTGATAATTTATTCGACACAAACCAGTTTTAGAATCTACATAATTCATTGTTTACGGTTTTCTCTGTTGCTGTTGTATGTGGAGAAAATATCAGTGTTGCCTGCAAAAAGCACCAAGACAAGACGTAGAAACATTGCATATATCATTAGCGTAGATAATAAACAGTAGCGGTCCTAAAATGGACGCCTGAGGTAATCCACATATTACTTTAAGAGAGTTGGAATGCATATTATTAAAAGATGTGAATTGCAGCCTGACCATAAGTCAGTGAGCCTGTAGAGTTGCGTTTTCGGCAAACAGTCACCACAGGAGCAGTTTCAGATACAGATCTGTTGCAAATGTTGTTCCAAGACATTAAAGAAAAGGATTTGACATGAAACTGAATTTCGACGAAAGGTGGTCATACTGTTTTAGCATCCCTAAATGTCTTACAACTCCAAGGTCCCAGAAACGCTCTGCACCTAAATCTTGGTGTTGTTGCATTTCGGCTAGACACCATAGCTACTTCTTCCAAAATAGCAACTTTGGTGCTCAGGGGAACAGTAGATATGGTTACATAGACCTCACCAATAAAGAGCAAAATGTGTTGTAGGTGTCATCCCACTGTTTCACTGTTGGTGTGTCGTTAAACTCCATCTAACTAACCCACTGTTTCACAGAAACGCAACTAATTGGTCATGAATTTACGGGTGTTGTTAAAGCCAGTAAATTGATTCAAAGAATCAGGCACAAAATGTTGCTGATCTGGAAATGTTTGAATATGATAATTTTTTTCGAAAAGATGAAAAAAATAGATTACATACGAGCTGATGGAGGGGCTGATGAGAACCCAAGTCATATGGAAACTATATTCCATTGAACTAAGTAAGCATATCAACCATGCTAATATGGCAACAATTGTCACTACGCGTTTTAGTGGTGAAAGTTACTTAAAATTAGTAGAGCGCAAATGAATGGTGAATCGTCACGTGCTTGTGCTTACTCGTTCATGCAGGCCAGGTTAGTGAAGTTAAAACCAAAGCCAATCTAGAAGTTGCCAAGAAAATATAATTTAACAGAGTGAATGGTACTGCATACAAGGGATCAAAAATACGTCTTTTTCGTATATGCGTATCCTAAAATATGGTGATACAACTGTTATTCCCATCACTTCTGAGAGCTTAGCCTGTTTTCTTACTTCCGTGGTGTATTACAAACAGACATCACGTTGCTGCGATAATCGGTTGTGAAGCCATAATCATCTTCGGTACTAACCTCGATGGAATCGTCAATGTGTTCTGAAAGAAAAAAAAAACATGATTCAGAACTAGAAAGAGGCAGTGGAAAACGTTAATTAAAAGGGAATTGGAACAAAACTTGAATTTACTTGTTAATTTTTATAGGTAATAATTATTCCAGTGGCGTAGCATCTTCACAGCATGTTCAGATATGAGTAATGTAAAATTGCTAATAATAGCAACAGTACTTCGATGACATCACATAACGGCTTTATGGACGTTTCTTCTATTATGCAATGTTTTCTTTTAACAGAATAACATAGGAATTTATTCTGAAATTTGAACTTGTCATGGTAGTAGGTCAGGAATAACCTTAGTCAAACATCTGTATCGAGTTAAACCAACGGTCGGAACTGGGGGACATAGAGCCCCCAGTAAACGGAGAGATGATTTAGTTCTGCCTAGGGCTCGCATCTGTCACACTTACCTTACCCTTGCCTATTTACTTCACGGGGATGAGAGACCATATTCTATACCCTGTGGTTGTGCTGTCACCGTCAGTCACATTCTCGTTGACTCCCGCATTTGCCTGTATCTTTTAGTGAATTTTGACCCCACCTTTTTTTGGTTGATTGTGCCCCGGCATTGCACCTTTTTCTTTTCCAGATGACACTATATAACACGGTCGTGTTGGTGTGTCGTAAAATCCCATCTGACTAACACATTCTCGTTGAGTGTTATGAATACTCCCATATTCGCCAGACGTACTACGCTGTGCCAGACCTGAAAACTTAACTTGAGCAGACAGATCCGTCCCTTATTTTGGGATGCATCCTTGCAAATCAGACTACCTGACGATGCATCAATATTTACTGCCGAACTCCAGGCACTTGAGATGGCATTCCATCTGATAGAAAACTCGGAAAGTCACCAGTTCATTGTGTTTACAGATTCACTGTCCAGCCATTTAGCATAAGAAGGGCATGAGGCAGGACATCCCGCTCTTTTGGCTCTCCTTGGGGCTTATTCCAATTTGGTTCGACTACAAAAATCAGTTGTGCTAGCGTGGGTTCCAAGTCACGTTGGCATACGCCTGTACGCGGAGGCGAAAAGGTCGACGCACTTGCTAAGGAAGCCTTACAGATGGACGTCACCAACGTCTGCTTGCCACATACCGATTACCGCCCTAAGATCAACATCTATATAGAATCAAAATGGCAGGAACTGTGGGATACCTTCCCTGAGAACAAATTGCACCGAATAAAACCAGCGGTTGGGACAGTGGGTAATGCATCCCCCAAATTGGGACTGTGTGTGGGTAATGCATTCCCCAAAAAGCGGAGAGATGATTTAGTACTGACTAGGGCTCGCATCGGTCACACTTACTTTACCCATGCATACTTTCTTCACGGGGATGAGAGACCATATTGTATACCCTGTGATTGTGCTGTCACCGTCAGTCACATTCTCGTTGACTGTTGTGAATACTCTCATATTCGCCAGAAGTACTATGCTGTGCCAGACCTGAAAACTTTATTTGAGCATACAGATTCTTCCCTCATTTTGGGCTTTCTCAAGGAAAGAAAGTTGTATAGAAATTTTTGACATGACTCCCGCGTTTTCCTGTATCTTTTAGTGGAATTTGACCCCATCTTTTTAGTTAATCGTACCCCAACATTGCACCTTTTTCTTTTTCTAGATGACACTATATAACACAATCGTGTTGGTGTGTCGTAAAATCCCATCTAACTCTTGTTCTGGGCTTTCTGAAGGAAAGTAAGCTTTACAGTAAATTTTAACGTGACTTCCGCATTTGCATTTGCCCAGACATTCCACTTGAAATTTACTCAATCTTTGCTTTTTTATTTCTACTCTTTTTTATCCTTTTATTCTTGCTGACACTATATAACACATTCCCCATGGGCAGCTCCTATCCCTGTTAAGGTCAAGGTCAACAAAACAGCATGAAAAAACAAAGGAAACACAGCATTCCTTATCAATGTGAGAAAGTGATATAACAGGTGTTTGCTTCAAGCTAACTCAGGGTGAGGGTCACAAATGTATTAACTTCATTTACCGATATCAAGTAGAACATGTCCGATTTGAAGAAAAAATGTGTAGATTTACATTTCTCTTTCACATATGGAAATTATTATTTTTGCTTAAACACTTCTTAGTTTTCATCATGGTTATGTACCTTTACAGATGTTAGTGCAGTAGATTTAAGCTGGTGGTTGTCGTTGAATATTTCCACCTCCATATTCAATATTTCTACTTTCATGCCCTTGTTTGCGCATGTGAGAGTTACTGCATGTTGTCCCCACAACTTGCAACATATTCTTTTGTTGGTCGTTTCATCAACCAGGAAAACGTCTCTTCGCTTCCAATTCCGACCTTCTCGGATTTCAAACACCTACAATACAAGAGAGTATTTTTCATGAGAAAGTAAAGTCAGAGTAAGACATTTTCAGTACCACACTTGTTACTTTTCATTTAGCTATGCCCTCTAACTCTGTATGATACTGGCATGAAAAGAAATAGGGTATAATTTCACACCTCAGTCAACATATGTACCAAGTATCATGCATAGAGATGTGAACGTGTGTAGTCCCACCTACTTATTACAATTAATGAAGGTAATAATAGTTTACATAAAGCCCCATCCACTCATTTGTATGTAAGATATTGTCATCCCAAGAAATGCATAAATTCCATTTCAGACAAGATACGTACCAAGTGTCATATACAGTGGTGTAAGTTTTGCTTGTACATATCATTTTGTACCCATTATATAACCCTATCCAACCATTGCTTTGTGTGGTACTGGTACCAAAAAAAAAAGGGCCAAATGCTTATCTCAGTCAATATACTTCTGAAGTATCAGGTATCATGCACAGTTTCTACCCTTTTTAAACATATCATATAAATGAAGATAATAATATTAAGTTTCCAAAAAACTATTCTCACATATCAGATAATTTATGCTAAGCAAGAAGTTGATCAGCTTTTGTAATAGGGAGATATTGCAACATTGCCATTTTAAATTTTTTACCTTGAGGCCTTTTTTTACCTTGAGGCCTGGTGCAGTCATTACTATGCATGATAAGTCCAATTATAAAAGTATATTAAATTTGATATTTAGTTAATTCCTTGAAATTTGGAGTGAAACAGAAAGAAAAAAGAAAAATAAACATCCTTTCAATAGGTTTATTTGGACTGTTTTAACATTTAGAAGCTTACACAGAACTTGACAGCCCTATTTCTATCAATATATGACTATAGCTAATGTACAGTAGCTGTCAGCAGAAGATTTCAATCATACATACCCGTGCAATATTTCCCTCGATTGATAATCGTTGTTTTTTTAGGCGATGCCAAAGCATGTGGAATTGAACATTTTGTAGCATGGTAAAATTCTTTAAGGGCCTCTTCCGGTATCGCAAATACTTTGGCAGTTTGGAAAACCTGTGTAATGGAACAGATGGTATCATAAGGATTGTAGTCATAGTCTTACTCACACCCTAATAAACTAGTACTTGAAATAATTGTACTAAGTTACATGTATTTGCCACCAAGTTTACAAATCTTTCTTTTGCTCAGTGATAACATCTTAACTGACGTCCATAATTTCAGGCATTAATTGCTCACTGTAGAGCAATAGATAAAGTGATGTTGGTTTTGTATACTACATAAATTTACCAGTTAGAGAAATATCTGTAACACAGTCTTACCTTTGACTTATCAGCCACGAGAGTCAGATAGGAGCATTGTTCCTGTTTATTTAAATTAAAGTTTGCCACCAGGAAAAACTTCTTTTTCTGCAACTTTTTTGCTACAGATTTTGTTGAAGTTGAACCAACAGATTTGATAAACATTTCCAGGAGTTGGCCTCCTTCTTCCACTGCGTAACAGAAAAAGGCACCAGACCTTTCTTCTGGTTCCGTGAGAACAATATATTCGAAGAGATTTTGATGCCATCTGTGAATCAAAATGAGATATCATATGGAAAGTGCTAGTATGAGATTAAGCATAGCTTCTACATATATTGGGTAACATAGCTTCTACATATATTGGGTAACATAATAGTTTCTATGTTGCAAACCTTTTTATTATTTCTTTTACAAGTTTTATAATTTGTTTTAAGTTAACTTTGAACTAATCTAATCCTAAAAATATCTTGCACAACCAAAGAAGTTCCATCTGAGTTGTTTATTTGTAGCAAATTTGAAAATGACCAACTTGATGAATATTCATTTGAAGAGAATGAATAATTAAGTACAAAGGCATTCAAGAGCCATATGAATCTGTAGTACAAAGGCATATTGTAGAGCTATAGCAATCATTTTTCTATATTCTAAGCCCATCCTGATAGAAACTGACATTTTTCAAATTAAGATGCTATGCATGACCAGGGCTAGATTTAAATCGTTTAATTGCCTGTGCAAACAAATGTTGTGAGGGACAACTAAACAGTACAGTTTTCCTTTAAACAACCAAAGTTCATGCAAAAGAAAACAAATGGCTTCTAGGGTTACTGTAAATGACATGGGGGGGGGGGGGATATCATTACACCATCTATGTGGAGCACCACGTAGCATGCCTACATGTTGTCATGTTATGGATACGTTGAATGAGGGGGTGCTGAGAGGGAGGGGTACATGTAAGGCCCATCTAAGGTTCAAAATTGTACTATTGTTGGCAAAGCTTTGAACTGATCATATAAATTGTCCTTATTTTGTAATTTCTCATATTTTATGGCTGTGCTGAAGGCAAAAGAGGTATTGTTTAAGAGAAGACGATGACATCGTATACTCTCTGAGAACTTGTGGTCTATGAGGGGTGGCTTGGTGTAAGCCTTTCAAGAAAATGGGGGAAATGACACAATTTAGACTTTAAAAGTTGCAGCATCTTTGCACTGTTTACTTGGTAATTTCATGCTTTGCAAACAAATATAGATTTCAAGAAGGAAAAATTTGATTTAAAGGGGTGCACTGAGTTCATATTGACTATTTTGTGACAGGTTTGAAGGAAATCATTCAAATTTCCTCATTACTCCTGTATCATTTCCTATAGTTATCGAAAATGTAAGAAATTGTAAGCCTAAGAGTTTTGACCATTTTAATTATACCAATAATAGGATGGATAACATAAGGTATTACCTATCTGATGTTACACAAAGGCCTGCACTCTTTACATAATGAATATTGACCATTTCTTTTGAGTGGGGTACCGTAAGTTCTCTAATTGACGCCTGGGGCCATTCCATTTTTGAAAAGGTGTTTACTTCAGGGTACATCTCAATTAAAAAAAGTAGTTTCTTTTTTCTTTACGAATATGAACAACTGTTTTGCCTTTCAAATATTTACAGGTGGTGTTTATTAGAGAATATACGGAATGGATTACACACCTCATGCAGCATTTTATTTATAAACATCATAGGCATGGGCATAATTTTAGGCCTTATGAGTAATTCGAAATAGTTTTTCCATAGACATCTAGGCATTCACTGTTACATATTTTCTCTACCAACTGTATATTAACTGTATATTGAACAGTTTAAACCAACAGATATGGACCAAAGCCAAAAATAGTTATCAAAATCAAAATTTGATGTCAATTTGGTTGCATTCACCCATATTAATTAAAACTTACTGGGTAGTGGTAACCATTGACATGCAACCATTGAAAGGTGCAAATTGTCCATTCAAAATGTGATGGGAGAACAATTTACGCACTGAAAAAAATAAAGATACACATAAGTACATGTGTACATTTGAATTTCCTTTTTAGATTTTGAAGGGTACCAAAGTTAAAAAATTGAACTTTCCAAAGCCTAATTGTAACTGTTTGGCCAAAAAAGTCAATCTGATATGGTACTAAAAAGAACGGTTTTTTGGGTAGGCATTCTGTTTACAGTACATGGCTGGAAATTTTCAGCATAATTTTCTTTTTGCTGTGAATTGTACTGGTCCTGCAAATCACATTATATGGGCAATGACTGCTGGTTTTGCCTATAATATGAAATTTGGAAAGAATTTCCTGGAAATATGAAAGTGTTTTTTGAAACATAAATCAACAAGCTCCACTAAGGTTTGCCACACCACATTTTGTTTTATCATGATGTCACACTTTTGAAAAATTTGCATTGCACTTACGAGAAATGTAACTTCTGTGAATGTTTTCAAAATAAAAGAATGCCAGTGATCAGACTTCTAATCTTGAAATTTTAGCTTGTAATTATCTCATATCCATAATCATAGGATCATTTGAGATTTTATGTTGTTACTGGCTTGTTTGGATGAAACCAATGAATTACTCTTAAAGCTACTGTACAGTACATATTGCTGTATGTAGGCACAAACAGAAAAGCCCATCAAATTCAGTTCCACGACAGTAACATAATTTTGGTTTTGGCCCATCTGGAAATACAAAACCTTAGGGAGATAGAGTACAGTAACTTCATTACTAAGGTGAATATACCGAACAGGTATAATAGACTGAACACTCAGGAAGTAAATGAAGTATTTAAATATTTAAGTAAATTTGAGGTTGGCTAGTTTTCTCTTGAAGATGAGGTTGGGTAATACATAAGAACATTGGAAGATGGTAATTATTCATTCATGCAGTCACACTATTCCCTCTTTTGTGGATACCAGCTCAGTGTTCATGCTAAAGCGCAGGATTGCGTCAATCTCACTTTTGTCTTCCGAATTCCGCACTTAAATACATTGAATGCGGGAAAGTCTCACACAATTTTCCACAGCTGAGATCGTAGTTACCCTTGGCAAACAGCGGCCTCACTAAATTTTCAAGACCTTATAACTTGATGTGCCAACAAGATCTCATTAAATAACTAACTCAACTTGAAAGAAATGAAACCACGTTACCTTATGAAAATGAAAACTTTGTGGGATCTTGACGCACAGAGATAATGTGGGTCAAAGGTCAATTTCTTCTAAATGTTGCATTTTTGCACCTCTGAAACTGTGCCATCATCACAGAATGATTTAAGTGACAAAAAGGAACAGATGCAGAGTACTTCTAATAACAACAGCACCAATGGTGTAGACGCTCATACATTACTTGCTCCCTGAGATCTTGTCTTTACTAGTACAAGCTTCATATGACTGTAAATGACCTCAAATGACTAATGACAGATCACCAACCAAGTATCATTATTATACGCTGTCTACTCCGTTTAGCATTAATCAGAGGACAAGATTATCACTTTGCAATATTTCACAAAATAAACCCTACAGCCTATGTTCGGCCTTGGACTGAAATTTCCTGAACACCATGAAGTACTATTAACTGAGTATCATTTTTTCAAACTGTCCACCTTACACTTGAGAATTTGTAGGAATATTGTGCTTAGGTTTCATTCAGATCCATTGAATGATGAGTGAACGGCAGATACTTTTTTTCCCAATATTTGTTGCAGGCTTTGACGAATTTATGTTATCATTTTTTGGAAATTTCAGGAAGAAAATATTTTTGTGCACAAAGTTCTGAACCTTGAGGATAAAATGTGCATTATAATAACAGAATGACAATTATGGTACCTACCAAGCCTATATGTGGAAATATGGATAGCTCTGCTATTTCAGAATCATCTAAAAAATTAATACTCTTTTTCTCTAAAGTATGAATATGGGATTTGTGTTTAGTTATACTGATTCCTCTCATTCCCCATAGGTCTTCACCTCACTTTGACGCTTGTCAACAATGTTTACACTAACCAAACTATTCTCTTTGCCCTGGCAATAATTATTATTTTCGGAAAACCGAATTTCTGAGAGCTTATAAATTGTACCGAGTTAAACCAACGGTTGGAACTGGGGGACCTGGAGCCCCCAGGAAGCGGGGTCACACCTTACCCGTGCCTATTTACTTCACGAGGATGAGAGACCATATTGTATACGCTGCGATTGTGCTGTCACCGTCAGTCACATTCTCGTTGACTGTTATGAGTACTCCCATATTCGCCAGAAATACTACGCTGCGCCAGACCTGAAAACTTTATTTGAGCAGACAGATCCGTCCCTTATTTTGGGCTTTCTCAAGGAAAGTAAATTGTATAGAAAGTTTTGACATGACTCCCGCATTTGCCTGGACCTTTTAGTGGAATTTGACCCCACCTTTTTCTAGTTAATTGTACCCCAACACCTTTGACCTTTGACCTCAACAAAAAATGCAAGGGATCATCTACTGAACATGGGCAATCTACATGCTACGTATGAGATTCTTCGCATTTATCCTTCTCGAGATATAGTGTTTACAAGATTATGGCTTTTTTACCTCTGGTGACCCCAAATGACCTTTGGCCTCTGCAAAAAACAATAGGGATCATCTACTCGATATGGGCAATCCACATGCAGACTAAGAGATCCCTCACATTTATCCTTCTGGAGATATCGTGTTTACAAGCAGGCGTCACATACGCACATACACACACGCACACACATACACACACGACATCACCATCGCATTGATTCCTTGCCTGCCTTCGGCAAGGAATCAAAAAGGGCACTGATGACACAATTGAAGTTTGGTTTTATGCATCTGAGAGACTCCGAGAAATAGCACGGACAGCTTAAACAGACAGGCACCTTGGCAATATGTGCTGTCTGCAATGGGTTTTCTGCGAGAACCAATGGTATTTCTCAGTAAACTGAGGGGCATGGTGTCATTGGTTTTGTCAAGCGCTTGCCTGCAATACTACAAAAATGTAAAAACAACAATACACCAACTTCAAAAACTACTTTTTCATACTTTGAAAAAGCATAATAGAAGAGCATGATATGCTAACATAAAGTTACTATATTTCTTCTTTGTTCTTTAACTTCTGGTTTGAATGATGTAGTTGCAGTGCTAGATATGCAAAATCGCAAATATGAATCACCACCTTTGGAAAACAAGTTCCTCCTACAAATGGTATAAGGTTTACTTCAAGAAACACAATAACAAGGCATAACAAAATGTTTATTAAGATGTGGTCAAAACGTCAAGGTCGTAAGGTGTCTTTACCTAGCATGTTCTCCAGGGATTTTGCATGAGTAGACCTACCTTTAGTTTGGTTACATGGAATTGTAGTAAGCTCCAAAAGCTCTGACACAGTTAAGTTCTAGAACTTTGTCATTAAAAAGTTCAAATACGATATGCTGTAAAAATTGCCAAGAGGCAAAGCAGTCTACTCGATAATTTACATCAAGCACAAAATGCAACTTGAAACAGGCCTACTGCCTTCAGTAGAGATGGTGACAAAAGACACTGCCTTTCAAAAACGGTTTTTCATCCCATAGCACTAATATGAATGGTTGTGGGCGATCTTCTTTCACAGTGCTTTGGCAAAACTCGTCGATGCTTGTTAAGTTCTGCAAGAAAAATGTAAAGAAACTTTTAAAAGGGATAAACAAAACTGGACTGATGATGGAACATGTTTTGTTGATATGTCTTGCAAAAATTGTTCTCAGGGCAAGAAGGTCACGGTCCTCAGTGTTTTTGACTGTTGCAGTACTGCTGTACTTTTAAGATTATCACATTTGTCAATATTTCCTTTTCAGTGGAATGAAATAAAACGGATACCACAAAGTAAACACTTAATGCCATAGAAAAACAAATAAATTAGTCTCATTACTGCACAAATTCCCTACTATAAATGTAGCTAGGGTGTTTACACACAATACGGAAAGCATACAGGGTACCAAGTTGGAAGTGGGTTTAAATCTAAATTTCCCATCTTTAAATAACGATTATACAACATTTAGCCTTGAGAGCTTGTTTGACCCCATGATGACATATCTACCAAGATTAATTGGGCCTTTTTACTCGATAGGTTAAACATTCTAACCAAATTTCGAGTTTATCTTAGTATATCCCTACTTCCCTACTTCAAAAATTTACTGAATTCTCAATTGATGGGTAATTGTTTACAAAGTGTGTGTAATGTGACCTTATTTAGCCCCAAGATGGCATCCAATACTTTTCAACTTCACTTGAAGTACACTATTGCCTCAATTCGCACACCAAATTTGAAGTTGGTTGAATGTTCTTTCACTGAGGAAATGCATTTACTGTGCTTTTATGTTATGAACTCTAGTGATCTTGTATGACCTTTGACTTCCACAAAAAATACTAGGGCTATGCTTCATTTACTCTATATGATAGAATAACAAAGATGAAAGTTGTAGGCCACCCCTACGTTTTTGTACAAGGTTGCTGTTACATACATACACACACTCAATCGTAGACAGTCCGGGAGATTCTCCCCTTTGGGAAAAAATCATTTTCCCCCGTTTGGGAGAAAAATCTGACAGCCATTTTGCATTTTACCCACAATGCCATACCGACTGGATAATACAAAACAAAGGGTCAATCTTTTCAAACCCATCTGGAAAATTCGTACGTGCGAAAGGGAAGTTCGAAACCTGCATATTCATGTAGCTGATTTCATTACTTACAACTTTTCCACGCGGTGAAAGGTAGTCCACCATGCATGTTTTGCCAAAATCATAAAAAGGCAATGCGACCTTTGCGATAGCCTCATTACTAGATGTTGTACAGTAGTCTCTCACTGCATTCACATTTAGTGTGCATAGCGACAGCTGAGCACGTACATTGTACAATGCACAGACTCGTTAGCCTATGAATGTTCGCTTTACATTAGTTAGACACGTACGTGTTGGTGTGTCGTTAAACCTCAGCTAACAAATTTACATTAGTTAGATGAGGCTTAACGGCACAGTTTCCAACCAATTGGTTCAAGTCGAGCTGGCCACGGCCTTTTTTCCAGTTGTGGCTCACTGGCTTGTTTTCCCT
>WURT03024167.1:0-11710 GCA_009936505.3 Holothuria glaberrima | reverse complement strand
AAGTTCCATTAAATTCAAACTTGATGGATAGGTACCTGGTTATAAAAACTTATGTATGCATGATTGATGACGTCATAGGTCAAGGTCAGAGATCCAATTAGCTAAAAATTATCTCTTTTCCATTTTCATTTTCTTAGAAAAAGTCATTAAACTACATGGTATGGAGAGGACTGTTAAATCACGGAGCAGGCTACGACGAATGTAGTAAACTTGGTGCTATTGTTCAATTCAATGTTACCTTTGAATCATATTCTTTATAAAGCCATTGAGTACTTAACACTTAATCTCACAATTTCTTTGTCCCATTTTTCCACGTAATCCCCCTGAACTTCTGTCATTCGTTCCGAAAAACAAGAGTCCAAAATTTTGAATGTGTGAAAAGAACGACGGCTACCTGGCTATCCTAGTTTACTCATCCGAAAATGTAAAATGAGCTTTCCAAAAGACAATGGGCAGTTCCTTAATTAACGGCATATTGGGTAGTAATAGATGTTCAGTCTACAGTTACCTCTTCAGTTATAAAACGCCCCCCAAAAAAAAGGAGAAAAATTGACATCCTGGGCCAGCGATACCACCAATTTCGCAATAAAAATATTTTCGAGGCTATGAAAGCTAAGAAACTTTTTATAAGTAAATGGCCCATCTTTACGGATCCTTCTTGATAACAAGCCTGAACTCATCGTGAAGCTTTGTCTTTTCTTGATTTTACAAAATTGACGGAATATGTGCGCCCAAGTGCGTGTTCTAGGAAATCTTTTCTTAATTAGAAACTACGACAAAACTACCAATATGGTTGTACTATAAGATTAATAGGTAGTGAATCCTTAAGTTTTACCGGAATATAGCCCTTTGTATCATCTAATGAGGTTTTTTAGGTTTGATTATAACATCAAAGGTAAACACTAAAAATAATGCTTTTGTTGAAGATCGAGGTCAAATTGGCCTAAATTTTGCAATAAAATGTGTCGCCAACTCCTACTAAAAGTTAATTCCGATTAATATCAAACTTATTTGATACGTAACTGACCTTGAAGACTTATGCATGCGCATTGATGACGTCATAAGGAGTTTTCCGTGAAAGGTCAAACGACCTAAATTTTGTTTTAGCCATTATTTGCTTATCGTTACATTGCAAAAGGTTATTAAACAACATGATATGTAGAGAATGATAAAACATTTGAAAACAGTGCTTTCTATTTGATAAGGAGCGAGATAAGAGGAAATGTATGTCAACTGCTTGAAGTCATCGTTCAATTGACCTAAAAGAGGTCTTTCATCATTATTTGTTCATTAGCCTATATGTGGTGGGAAATTATATTAACCGCAAGATATATAGAGGGGGACAGGTTCATGGCTTTCCTTCTAGTGTTTAGTTATATGATGTCGCCTTTGATCTAGAGATTCCTAGATTACGCTTCTACTAAAAGAGTATATCATGGAAGCTAAGTGTAGTCGCCTAGGTTATATCTTTTAGCGAGACCATCTCTTGATATTGACATGCAGTGTCAATAAGCTATACACAAAGCTCCTCTGCCCGATGAGGCCCGAGGGCCTAGGACTCCCAAATTTTGTCAAGGATGCCATATATTATTGTCTGAAATGCGTTTGAAAACCCTTCACATGCCAAATTAATATGAGCATTTAACTGTTTTCGAAAAATGTAGCACTTTGCCTAAGGTTACACTACTTTTAACCTTCCCCCTCCAAAATATTTTTTCGCACGACGACTCTCGCACCCTTTACCCAGTCAATACTTCCCACACCCCTCAAAAAATATTTTTGCAAGACGGCCCTGCTAATCTGTGGAACTTTTTGGAACATGTTTCTACAGTGACGTCGGTTTTCTTTGTATATAGATTCTTACGGATGCTGAGATTCAGCCCTCAAATAGCTCATGCAATTTACATAGTAAAGAATTATTTTCATGATATTCTTACTTTGCAACCACCCAAAGAAGGAATGCACTCCTCTTTGTCCCAAATTATTTTTGACAACTCTTAAGATTTCATGTAAGTTTTTGAAATGCCTCGAAAACAAGGTTTTAAACATGTGATTTTGCTTTGGTCTTGCTCAAAAATCTTTGCGGGTATATTCTCTGACAAAGTTGAAGAACTTGTACTTTAAGAATAAGTTATAGATTGAGTCGCATAATATTCATGATTTTTTTATTTTCAAGATAAACTCCTGTCACTTACAAAGCCACAACTAACACTGATACATTATATCTCCATCTTTCGTAAACTTTAAATAAGCATAAGAATATTACTGTGCAAGAATTCCTTCCAGATAATAGCTGGTCGAATTTTCCTCTCAATATTTAAAATCTTACAAAAAAGAAAATTGTGAGGTATTTACGTGAGTGGCTGCATCGTTCGCCATAGAAATAAGATGTACAGAGGCACATAAATCCGTTCTGGGCATCCTCGTCCCTGATACAAGATCCGCCATGTTCACAAGTAACTGATAAACATGGGTCATTTTCTAACAAAGAAAGGATTAAATTGTCAGTTTTACCTTTTGTGATTTTATTAAAGTCAGGGGTGGTCCACCTTCCGGTTTTGAGTGAAAAGTAGCAACAAGTAACAATTTTCGTAAATATGTTCTCACTATGGCAACGTACTTTTTGTGACGTAAAAAGAAATTTAGTATTTCTTTTTATGAGCTGCTCACATTTCACCAATTTTTAAAGTCATTTTCGTTTTGTGCACAAATAAATGAAATAGTTGTTCGTCCTTGATAACTCCCGCTAATTGTTAGTCCTCTTCTTTCGATGTCATTAAGATAAGAAAAAATGAAAGGGATGTCAAAACAAAACATACCATTGTTATATTCAGGGTTGTATACGTCTGTTGCATCTAATTGCTTTCTTTTTAGAACATGTGTTACATGTTTCACAATTATAAAATATGAAATGAATGAATTATAAATACAGCCGGGGTCACTTGCATAGGACGGGAGGGACATGGCTTTTATGGGGGGGGGGGTTGCTTGTACTGAATACTTTTGAATGTCTCTATTTTAACCACAGCCTTGAAAACATTGGGACATAATCAAAATTCGGGGCACTGTTTCTGAAGTATCCCCATTGTCATAGGCCTGTACTGGCCGGTGCAGCATTGGTATTCCCCGAGGGAATTATTTTGGAAGTTAAACTTGTCTTCTCAAAACATTACTAGAAAATCACTCACCAAACCGTAATCTATCTGATTAGTCATTAAGAGATGCTAACTCTGTACAACACTCCACATCATTATATTTGCATGTGAAGTGAGTTACTTCAGAAATCGTCAAACTTTAAGAATTTATCTTGAGAACGGTAAAAGATATTGAAATAATTCCAATGGATTTTACATTGGAGGATTATATTCTTTAACTGCCGAGTCGTCAAAGTTCTACCGCCTAGATACAATTTTTACAAAGCATTAAAACTTGACCTCTCTATGTTTTCCTTTGATTCCCCAACCATCATTTATGGATTAGGCGAAGACGCGTAGCTACGGGGCCTGGCCCCAGATATTTTTAGCCCCCCCCCCAATGTTTGTGTCCTAATAAAATGTGTAAGAATTAAGAAAAATGAATGTCTAAAAATACATTTTGTGCACGTAAGAAATCAACGAATAATTTTTGAACAAAATTTCAGTTAAGACGATGAAAAATATAGCACCACATTACATCGAAGGACAACTAACCATTCGAAATTTTTTCAAAGAGGAGGGGTCACCCCTACCCTTAGACTCCCTCCCTAGGATGGCAATCAATGCCGTGACTCCCCATTTGATACCCAGGACTCGTAAAAAATAACCCTAGCCCCCCTTAAGGCGAATACGACAGAAGTATGATTTCTCACCTTGCTCCTCGCAAGTTTTGCCAGAGAAAGACTCCTGGCACTGGCAGGTATAATCGATACCAAGAAAGGCGACTATTCCTCTTGCAATACTGCACGTACCACCGTTCTTACAGGGTTGAGACTGGCATGCGTCAGTAGCTGCAGGGTGTAATATCCATATTAACAGCGTGTCATATTTGTACGGGATGAAGAAATCATTTGCTAAAACTTATCAAGCAACAGCTATTAATGAGTCTTTTCCACCCTCCCCTTTTAATATTTAAGAACTACTTTTATAATTGCAAATAAAAAGATTGACATGACATCACTATAAAGTAATACTTCCAGACATTCTTAGTAGATTGAACTGTCGAAATGAGTTTATGTACTTGAGTCCGAGTTATGATACACATGAAGTTAGCGGGGTGGGAGTCAACCTTAAATGTAGATTGTATGGGGATGTAAGATCTTTCAGGTTAGTTTCAACATATTTTATTTCATAAAAATAAAAATCCTTCTTATGTACGGAACGTAGCAGATATTTATACCTGGTGAGAGAGGAAAGTAGGCTTCGAATCCCCACCCCTGACTACCCCACCCCTGGCTACCCCGCCCCTGCCTCCCCCCTTACAAATTTTAACTTCTAGATGTAACATGTCAAATTCTCGGCAGATTGCTATAATTAATTTCTTCGGCATGCAAAAGCCTTAGTCATAAATTATGTACCTTCCCTTTGGCAGACTCGCCCATAATACGGGGACGGACAGTCACAGTAAAAGCCATTAAAGTCACCACGTTGGAAGCACGTTCCATTATTAGCACAGGGATCCAGTTCGCACGGATTCTTCTTTGAGACTGACAAAAAGTGCAAAAAAAAGAGAACGATTTGTTCACAAATGAAGTATGAAAGCAACAAAATATTTCGACCAAAAATATGTAAGCTCTGCTTTAGTTGAGGGCAAGGTCCACGCAGGGATGCCACACACACACCCAAAAATATTGATGGTATTTAGTATTATTAAAGTTTTGCCCTCGTCTCAAGTATGGGATTATGAGAGGGAATAAGATAGGTGTACTCGTCTAGATAATAAGGCAGTTCAGAGTTACCTTTTCGTTCTAGAGGTCAAGGATTAAAAAGGTTATGTGGTCTTCCATAGAGTTAACACTACTATAGCAACGTATAGCGCACTATGTCCAAACCTACCCAGAGCGGGTAGCTTATGATTGCATTCTATACCCGTATGATCTATGACCTGAAGAGACTGCACATGCGAGTAACAACTCTGGATTAGCTTTTTAAAGTAGGTAGTAAGGCTGTACTAGATGTTAAAGGTAACCTTTTTATCTATGAATGTTCTTGCCTTCCCATAGGACCTCATCAGAAATGTGAAACTACCATACCACGACAACGAAACTATTTTCTTATTCACGCACTCTTTCTTGTACATTTTAATAATTTATTTACTCACCTCCGAATTCACAGTGTGTACCATTGTAGCCTGGCTTGCAGATACAGTTATAACTTAAATTGTTTGTCTCTTGACAGTATCCGCCATTTCTGCAAGTGTCTTTACTGCAGAGAGTGTTAACTGGAATGTTTACTAAAATGTAAGAAAATGTGCAAAGCATTTAGATAGTTTAAGTTTTCTACTGACGGGCCAAAGCAGACTTGCTTATTAAAATAAAATAAAATTAAAAAAAAAATTGACAGGAACAGCACATTATCACACAACGTATCATGTCATCAGTTATGGTACTTGTACTAAAATCACATAAGCAAGCCTGCAAGCAGAAATAAACGAAACAATAATGACGAATAAAAATTGTAGGAGTGAGCATGTCAACTTTATTTTAATGTGTAGGTCTAACTCACCGATCTCGCAATGTGACCCTTGGTAATCAGTCGGGCACACACAGGTTGGAAGTGTTTCGTGGTGGCGCAGTTCTTCAACACAAGTTCCACCATGATGGCAATGGTAACCATCACATACCGAATGAACTGTATCTGTAGAGGAATGGTAACATCCAAATATTCCTACAAGTGAATTTATAACTACATGTTTCTTCTTTGAAAAGTGGGTCAGTAAGTTTTGAGGAGACATACAGTGATGGATGCAGTATTTCTAGAAAAGAAGAGGGGCGAAGCGGAAGCCCAAGAACAAATGCTGTTACATACGAAAGTATCGTGTTATTGTTAGGTGTAGCATCTACGGTGAAAATTGAAGAAAGAGGTCTGTCCCCTTGGATTCTCTGTTGACATTTTTGGAGCATAGATCTGCTTTTCAGTGATACCACGCTGCTAGCGCATTTTTTCCCACGAAGTTATGGGCGAATCATGGCAATGAACCAATCAACTTCTTGGAAATTGGCCACGTCCCTTACTCCCGAAATGCTAGTTTCTCTACATTTTTTAGTAATTCTGACGCCGGATTATGAAAGAACATGCTAAATATCTTAAAAAAAATGTAAACCTAACCTATATTTCAACCCTAACCACTATTTTGAATCAATTTTTCAAAATTCCTGAAAAATTCGGATTTGCCCATAACTTCGTGGGAAAAGAAATTTAGCGACCCTAGGTAAAGGGATGAGCGGGGTCGCTGTTTTACTTTACAAGTAGGCCCTATACTTGATAAGTGCCATGCAACAACATTTGTTTTTTTCTGATCATTATAACTCCTAATCATCATCTACGTACCATGTACATGCCTTATCAAATTATAATAACATACCACATTGCTAATTGTAGGTTACTGCTTCAGACGGACAAATATAAACGATGACAAGTCACACACAAGTTAAATTCAGACTTTATGAAGTTCTTCAGTCACTTGTGACTAAGGTAATAATATAGCCTCATGTATGAAACGGATACTTGTTTATCTTGATAAGTACTACCATTACATGCAAAGAAACTTTTCCCATATCGCCAATATAACCAAATAGTCAGATTCCCCGCGACTCGGTAACAAGTAGGTACCTGTTTACAGAACAGCCTATCATGTCCCCCCCCCTACCGCTATGACCATGTGAAACCAATCTAGACCTTTGCTGATGATGCTGATGCTCCCGTACCTTAAATATTTTGAGCAAAACGAAGTTATATATCATCTACATTTGACGAACGTTAATGTCAATTACATAGCAGCAACAAATTAGAAAAACTAGTCTGGGCAATGCCACGCCCTTTTCTACTGCTACTTGTCAACTTAAGATTCACTTAAGATTCATTGAAATATAAAATCAGGCGGGATTCTCCAGTAATGTAGCAAGGAAAGGAGGCATATGGAGAGAAATTAGTCCATAAAATTTCCAGAACAATGAAATTTAAAACACTGTCCTCATGGACCTTAACAGGGCTCCTGTCGAACGAATCAAATAAGATTTGCCCTCTCAAAATTCAGTTCCACATCACTATGCCCACCCAGCCCTCATCTTGAGGCTCGTCACTTGAGTCTTAGATGTATAATCATACATACGAAACAAATATATTGACTATCTTAGGCATGTTTACCTACCCTGTCTGGAATAAAATCAGAAACGCCTTAGCAAGATTGTTTCAAATTTCAAGGACCTAACCTTTAAAATTCTGTAAACTTGCTGAAGTTATAAAAAACAAAATACAAAAAAGTGCTTTCAATTACTTTGAAAATGTTGACAGTTCTTAGTATCCCCTTAAATTTCTTCTTTTTTGTTTTGTTTTGCACTAAAATTGTAAAGAATTAGATAGAACTTTCAGTAAGATCATTAGCATGAAAGCTTTTAAAAATTCTCTTTGAGGACTTGGTTAATTACTTTGAAAGTTAAATGTTTTATAGATGTTTTGAATTCATCTGGCCGTTGACCTTCGAAGTTTATTACCAAGATACCATAAGATTTCTTCATTTCAGTTTCTTTCAAGTCCCTTTGACGTAGATATTGCAAAATAAAACAGTAAAAGAAACCTCAAAGACCAACGTAATGAACTGTAGGAATCCTTGGAAAAACCGATTATTTTTCTTATTTTAAATCTTTTGATCAGCGTAATCATTTTGTTGAATCGTGACTTTTTTATCATGTTTTTTTATCTTTATCGGTAAACGACTTACCTTCACATCTGACCCCTATTGAACCATCTGCGCAGACGCAAACATAGTTTGTGGTTGTGTAACGATCGCTCAGAGAGAAGCATATACCCTTTTTACCACAGGGATGATTATCACAAGGATCTGCATGTGAAAGAAAATCACGACCAACATTTTTTGGCTATCTTAGTTTTCATACAAGGCTGGGGCAGGGGACTGCAGCCCCCATTCAAGCAAAGAAAAGCTTTGGAGATAAAATGCATGACCCTGCGTCCCTGCTATTAAATATACTTCAAATATTGGGCAAAAGTGCTCAGTCTCATCCCTTCTCCCCCATAAAAATGGTCCCTTACGGTCATGTATTCCATTATATCAGGGAGATGCCACCAAACACAATCCATAACTTCCGCCCTCAGTAAGGATAGACTTCTTTAAGACGTAAAAGGGCTTGATTTTGACATTGTAAATTTCATTCCTAATATTTACTTCTGTTCTTGCTGTTGTTAAGTGAGCTTCAACGTTCTTATAATGCTGCAGAGGGCACTTTCAAGTGAACTGAAATGGAATACATAAGTCGACTCTGCTAACATAAAATTGGAAGCCTGTCTTTCATGCTACAGCAATTAAGCAAGGCTAATAATTGAATAATGCGTTATTTATCTACTGGTCTGATAGTTTTGCCAGATTTGAAGGCTTCTTAAAAATAACGAAAGAAAAATCTTTATTCAAAGTCTTCTAGTTTGCTTGGTTAACCTAGAAGTCAATCAGAATCCTGAATTTGTATCGCCACTTTAGTATTTACTCTAATTGGATTACCTTCACGGCAGAGTGAATTTCCTCCCCCTTTTCAAAGTTTGACAGTTTCCTTACAATGGTAAATAAGCTCCTATACAATTCAAAACTGATTTTGGTATTTTTTGTTTGTTTAAATGGCACAACAGTGCCCTTTTAAAAATACTTGTTAGTCCAACTATTACTGCAGGCAAGGTATTTCTATTGAAAATACAAAATCTTCATAAGGTTTCATCGGTAGGCCAAGTGTTGTATTTGTAATTGAATAAATCCGTGCGTTTAAATTTGGTGTTTTCAGGGTGGTTGGCTGACAAAAAGTTTCCTTGAGATCTTATACTAACAAACAAAAGTATCCATTCAATTTATAGTGTGCCATAACACCCCCCCCCCCTTTCGAGTCATTAATTACTCTTTCTCAGCAACTGCAACCCATTTTCTTAAATCTACTGACCTCACGAAAACGTTACATAAAGTGTCAGTTCGGGTATTTTGCAATACCAAATACCGAATTAGTTTACTTCTAGGCAGGGGCCTAAACTGTCTTTAAGCAAGCACCGTTTTTACAAAGGTTTTCAGATAGTTCAAAGATAATAGCAGTCTCTCCAAATTTATTTCAAAAAGTCATTTAACTCTTATAATTTATTTTCCTCTTATTTCCTTTATAAATATCTTTCATGATTTTCCAAACAAAAATATTTTATATTAAAGGTAATATAGGTAGTTATCTGCATCAGTTGAACAATTTAGAATCAATCATTCCAAATCCCCACACCCAAAAAACTAGACGTAAGACGAACTTTCACCTCGCTCAGAAGGGGTTCCTTGCGAAGGAGGATAGGTTGTTGTTGCTGTTGTCTCTTTTTCGTAAAAACAGTCATTACCTCTGTAGCCATGGTAACAAGCACATGTGGCGTCATCGGCATTAAGCTGTAAAGAAAGAGTGGCTCATTGTTTTACTCCTTATCTGTTTATGGGTGTAATTGCAAAACCATGTGATGCTGACTTGGTAAAGGTATGTGGACGTGTAAACAAAACAGTTGCTTTTCTCAGAACATATTTAGATTTTCTTTAAAAAAAAAACCCTTGGAAATATTTTAATATCTTATGCATTTATTAAAAATGAAAATCTTTAAAATTTGATGATTTCGGATATTTCTCATCAGCTCTGCAAAAAATATGATGTGGAGTGTGGCACAGTGTCTGAAGTTTTTATCAGCCCTTTATCGATTACAAAAACAGATAATCTGTTAATAACAGGATTCCCCCTTCCTGTGTCACAAATTTGCATATGAAGCTCATGTTTATTAATGATGTGTGCAAAGGAATGGACGCCTTGTAAAATGGTCAATATATCATAAATTTAGATCGGGGATTGCAACTATTTTTAACATTTATAATGCTTTTTACATCAAATAGGTAGTTATGGCATTTAAATCTCCACAGACCTTTAACGGAAAGTGTACAAAAAGGGACAAAATTACCTCGACGGGGCTTATGACAATGACATTGGGTGCACTTTGAACATCTACCCTAAGCACAAGTTTTTGGTTAAATTGGAAAGTTTTACAATGATAAGTGCTATCTTCTATCTGTACCATGTTAAAATAATGCAAACAGTATTTCAATCTAGAATGTCTCTCAAGGGATTAACGGCGTAATTTTGGGACTGCTGAAAGCCCGTAGCAATGGGGGGAGGGGGTGAGGGGGACAAAACCCCTGGAAAAACTTTCACCCCCTAGAAAAATTCAAGTTGCCATTTTGGCACATCTCGTCTCCCCCCGAAAAAATATTTTGCCCCTGAAGCCATCTCGCCTCCTTCAGTACCTTGTCCGGCTATGGGCCTGGTCACTGCTGACTGTAATACAAGACAGTCTGGTAATTTTAGAGTCTTAAGAAATTTCTGGACAAAACTGTTATTACTTAACATGTAAAAGTTACCAATGCAAACTAAATCAACTGTACACATTAAAAAGGGCTTCCATACCGTTTTATTATTTTCTTAATACTTTTGCCCCAGATTCGTGACCATTTTCTCAAGATAAACACACATGTCAAATTCCTGAAGGAATGGTGTGAAAATGCGTTTTATTGCCAAACATATACTGCTTACTTGGTAAACATGTCTAGCGCTTAAAGGTGTTAAAAAGTGGGGAAAGTGTTCAATTGCTAGGCATGTTTTAAGAGTGTACATATTTACATGTAAAAGACTTCAGACACGTGAAACATGTTCAGGTTTTTGAAGGTATGCACGATAATGTTGAAAGAAATTTTCATCTCTTCTATAGGCATATGCCGTGCGGGTGTGTTGTAAATATGCTTTATGCGCATGTGTTTTGCCCTTCAGTGCCGGGCAATCCCAATCGCGTGACGTCACATGAAATGACCGTTATATTCCAAAATGTTCTATATCGTTTTATATGAAAGACCTGGTACATTTGTCTTAGGTTTGTTACATTATTTGAAAGTAAATTCTGAAGAAGAATGATTTTTGTTGATAAATGTGATTGTTTTTTTTTAAAGTAATTGAAATGCGACCATTATGTCCTCTAGATTAGTAAGTCATGCTAATAGTAACATAGTGACAATTAGAATTATTTACTGATACTTACGAAGCAAATACCATGTCCGTGGCAGTAGTGTGTATAGTTGAGGAGTTGAGCACAGGTGTCAGCTACCACTGGATGCAGTGACTCCATTGCTATGGATAAAATATTTATCACAATTTTTTTAAACATTTACAACAAACATCATTGGATCGTAGGCAAAGTTTCCGGAAAGGGGTTCGAAAAATAATATTCTGCGGACTCTAGTCTAGGAAGTAAATGGCCATGTCAAATTTCAATGTGACAAAGGCATGCTATAAAAAAGAAAAGCACTAAAAGAAAAAAAAACTTATTAGTTTATTAGGGAGTTCACGGTTACGTCACTGGTTGGCACTGGTTGGCATAGAACATGCGCAAAAACAAATGCGTGTATGTTCGGTGTTGCGCGTGTAAACGCTTGTGCGATTGCACGCAGAATGTAGACG
>WURT03024166.1:0-25031 GCA_009936505.3 Holothuria glaberrima | reverse complement strand
TTATTCCGAAGGGTCGTTATTCCGAATAGAGGATAGGGTTGTTATTTAGGATAAACAACCTTTATCCTCTATTCGTAACAACGACCCTTAAGAATAACAACCCTTCGGAATAACAGTCCCAATGTTAATTCGGAATAACAACCCTTCGGAAGAGCGAACTACAATCACACATGATAGGGTCCATATCTCCATTAATTTTAAGGTCTCCCTTTAGAGTTTTGAATGGGACTAGAAGTACCTCAGTTGGAAGAACTGGAACTGTCTGGGATGAGGAGGTTTGTCCTTTAAGATCCCGACACCCTCATTCAGTCATCACAACCCCTCTGTCAGTCTGTTATGCCGGTGCATCATTTTGGAGCTATGTGTACTGAATATTTACACTATTTTAATTAAAGGGCAATCTCAATGGTTAAGGAAAGTCCATGAGTTTGGACACTGGCTTCATAGTCTGTATGCTTATTGCTAGCATACGAAGCGCCTCTGTGGCTGCCTCCCCCTTAGGCTGCTATGAGCGATGAGCTGAACAGAAAACCTTCATCCGCTCCGCGGGGTAGCTTATTGTCGACCATTTACAAAACCAGAAAAACATCCTTACAGAAGAGGGCAAGAAGAAAGACACTTAAGGCGCAAAGGTGGTGCTCCCTCGCAAGTTACGAACGTGTTACCAACCACTCGCCATAACATATGTTTTAGTTCTCTTCACAGACTACCCAACTACTTTCGTTCTCACCGCTACAACAAGTAAAATAAAGCGATTGTTTAACGGAAATTATTTGTAAAATGAAACCCTATAACGTATAGGCAGTAAACAGTCTTATAAGTGTTCTTGAGTCCAGTACTAGTTTTGAGATTGTCCAAACAAACCTCTACTTCGACTTTAAACTGTGTTTTATACTTCTGTATCCTTACGTTGAACAGTTCCCAGCCTTCGATGGAGTTCCAAAAGGTGAAAATTCTGGTCTATACTACACTGTGAGGCAAGTTCACATTGTGAACGTTAGACAAAATGGGAAACATTTTTTTCTCAAAGTCAAACTATTTTGCTCTATTTTCTGGGTGCAGACATTTTATTGACCATTATAACTAATGCAGGTGCCTTTATGTTTAGATCGATATTGACGGCTTTTAATACACCATTTAATAATTTTGATACTAACTCTTCAATCTCGGCTTATAGTCTTTCATCTATTCATATAATACCAAATTTGGAGTTTAAGTTAGATCAAGTTTCTTCAGTCCTATTTATAGCTCTATTGAACCATCTACTCTTGGTCAATAAGGTGAGATATTTAATCAAAAAGTGTCATTTCTGGTAAAAAGCAGAGATAATTCAGACCTTGAAGGGCAGTTGTTTTACAACGCTAAGCGACCACAAATGTGGGAGAAGCCTATGTGGCTTATGAATTACAACTTCGGGTGGCTAACCAACTCAACAATTTACATCAAATTTGGTCTCTTTTGAATTTGAGAGGCTAGTTCAGATGGGAAAACCGTAGATTGCTCTTGGATGAAAACCCACCTTACTTTGACCGAGCCAGGGATCGAACCCCATATCTCACGGCTGCCAAGCTTCATCGCTTCAAATGCCACCGCCTTTATCCACTCGGCCACAGCACCGGTTTGTGAGATTGGGTTTCTCAGTTTCATACCACCTTCGATCACAACATAAAAAGTTAGTCACTCAGACAGTCAGAATTGATGATCAATATTGGGATGGGATGCCCGATGCACCTTGAAAATTTGTGCATGAATAAACCCACAAATAACCTTTAAATGTAACAAATTATACAAAATATTAAAGATAACAAAATTGTATATAAGCAACAACTATCAGTAATTTAAAGTGCATACCTGAGACATGAATGACGAGAACATACGTTACAGATATTGGTTAATGAATCTCGTTATAGTCTTACCCCCATCTTCATTGATTAAGTTACTAAGAATTTAAAAGTTTAACTTTATTAACTTAATATAGCCAATTGTGCAGTAATATGTGTTGTCCATGTCTGAAAAAATTACAAGCCTTTATTTCCTTTTCGAACAAACCTGTTATTATAAGCTTAGAAAAATTACTCCTTTTTACAGCATAAAACGAAAAGAGCGATGGTGTTGTCATTTCAGTCTGGAATAGGACACTAATCGCAGTTTTAAAGAAGGCGTTGTGGCTTCATGGGGTAGGTTACGCAATCTTCCATTTTATTTGAGCGATTGAGCGAATAAACTTTCGCATTTATATCTCAGCCAGGAAATCTCATGTAAAGATGGGAGTTATACGAGCAAATTTCATACTTTCACCATTCCTTATAGTGTATTTTTGTATTTTTACACTTACGGATAACTATAAATTACACTTGTACGGCTTGAAAAAGCTCATTATGACATAGCAGAACCACGTAAGTAGTAGCAAACGGTTCCCGGAAAACTTTCTCTCAAGATAATTCCCACCCTGTCTATTCCTCTGATAATTTTTACGTATCTCTACCCCCGAAAATTTCCCACTTGGGTAATTCTCACTCGGACAAATATTGACCATTCCGCTAGGAGTGTTGTCCACGAGCAATAGTGAAACGGCCTTGGAATTGTCGGTTCTTGAATTTTTTTAGGATGGGAATTGTCGGTGTCGGTGATTGCCCACAGAAAATCGTCCCCCAGGGGAATTGCCCGGTCATGAGGTTACTTCAGAGATGTTTGTTTTCTCAGTCTTTTTTTTTTTTTTTTTGAATTGATAAAAGCCTTGCAAATTTCATTAACTATTTGCCCATCATTTACTTAAGTGAACATTTGTCAATAGTTCAAGTTGGTATGAATAATCTAAAAAATTGGGAATGATGACTTCAACGAACATAACTTCAAACAGATTACGAAGAATAACGCAGAAAACGTTTCAATGATTGCTGTTTTGTGAAGTCATACCAAACTTGCTACAACGCATCAATTTTGAAATAATTCTAATACAGTACTCCCGGTTTCTATTTTCATAATAACTACTTAAAGGAGAGTGGGAAACATTTTTGAGAGAAAACGGTTGCCTATTACATTCCTTGGCAATAAGACGATGATTTCATGCAATTTGCCCACGATGCCGAGTGATTTTAAACAAAACGCGGAGACAAGCAAAGGACGGTAACCAAAATAGAAAGCGACATCACAACTTACTACTCAACTACAAAGATGGAAGAATCACCCGCTGAGTTGCCTCTCTAACTTCTGTAGCACTTAATTTTGCAATTTTAAACTCGAAGTATATACCGATTAAGAGTCCTCTCTTAAATAATCTTGTCTTGAATTTGCATTCTTTCATTTGAAAAGATTTTATGATATTGGCCTACAGTGACAGTTTTTGGACTTTTTTTCTCGTGTTAAACATATCCGTTGTTACATAATTGATGATAAACTTGTAACGGCACCCATAAATTCTTTATTACTTTAAAACTTAACAATCAAACAAAGCTATAATGCGGGCTAAGTATCTTACTTAAGTATCCTTGTATATTGTCGTTTGGTCCTACGAAGTCAAGTTTTGCAAGATTTCAATAAAAAAATCTTAAGAATTTTATGTTTTTCTTTAAAAGGTATACCGTATGTTGTTTTGACAGTAGGGATTTCGTTTGGTCTTATGTCGATAACAAAACAATCATCCAGGTCGCAATATGTCAGTAGGCGGCAAAGGGATTTGTCTGTGACATCCGCAAAGACAAAGCCACGGGGTTTCTTAAACAAAAATTTAAACTTTCTCAAAAATGTTGTTTCCACGTAATACTGGTTCCGCTGTTTCATGAATAATAGTTCAGTTCAGTTCAGTTTATTTCGTTTATAAAGACATTTACATACAAGCATGTTATAAAACAAGACTGCAATGGTGAAATGTAGACTTATAAACAGGACGATAGAAAACAAAACAGTAGTATGTTTATCGTAGTTAGCGACCTTAAAGGGGCTCATTGAGTACTGATACCGATTATTTATGTGACGAGTTTGGAGAAATCATTGCATGACAATTCTTCTAATAAGCCTCATTACTCATGTATCACTTCCTATAGTTACCAGCGAAAATGTGAGAAATTGTAGTTTTTGTGGACAGGGGTTGCATATGACTACTACCAATGGTCAAAAGTGACGGGTCACGAATTTGTAGTAAATGATTTTAATTATTAATTACCTTATCATTGCCATGTCAGTTGTGAGTCAGATGTGCAGAATCTCTTAGTTTGATCATTTACCATCAAGATGTGAGTAAATGTCAACAGGTATGAAAAAATTATGAATTTTGTGCACCAACTTAATATGCCCCTTTAAAAGTAAGAAAAAAAAAGGAATATGAATACAGAAACAATAAACACGTATTAAAGCCGGAAGGAACCAGGGAAAGGGAAGAGGGGTCCCAATTGGCATGGAAATCAGGCAGAGTAATTGTCTATCAAATGAGATTTGACTTTGTCTTTGAAAGTTACATGACATCTAGAGAGTTAAATATCGTTTGGAAGATCACTCCAAATTTTGTAACAATACATCGCTATATATCGAGTAATCAAGTTCGGTTATATTTGTACTTAAAATGAACTTTGCTTTCTTCTATAGTGAAAGAAATATTTGAAATTACACGGTGTGTGCATGTGGGTGTGGGTACTTGTGGCTGTGTCTGTGCTCCTCCATAGTGGCGAAATTAGGAGGGCAGGGGAATGAATACTGATTTGGCACCTTTCCACCCCTTCTTATGGTATTCGAAGAATGACGTATTTGTTTCAGCGTGATATCTTCCCGAAATATAAGGCGTTTGAGATGCCAAATTTTCTCGACGCAGAACTCTAGTGACTTTTATTAGGTGATTATCAATGCCAAAGTGGCTACCATAATACTGGTGGCTCAAGCATTATAGATGAGTGACTGTTTTACCACACATGTGTTGTGGAGTGCAGTTTCTTACAGTATAGGGCCTTTGGAGGAATTTTTTTTCTTACCTTATCCTCAGCTATGGTGCAGTAGGTTCAGAATCACTGGAAGAGTAATCGACGATTGTTTTTTTTTTAGCCCACGGTGCCCATTTTTTATCCTACTTACGCCTATACAGTAGCCTATCACTTTACGGGTATTTCACGTAAATCTGCCCGAAACACTACTGGTACGCCTTTATTACTAAAATCCCTGCACAATGTACCGTGCCAACCATTTCGTTAGACATAAATCAGGTGCAGAACCCTTGTAGCGATTTAACGGAAGCTTTGCGTGGCAGATAGGCTACATAATATTGTACAGAATTGCACTATCACATATGTAGATCTATCTATTAGAGTACCGAAAACTCAGTGGGCATTGTATCAGGTAGATTCGGGGAGGGTGAGGGGGGTTTACAACTGTCCCTCCGATGAGTGAACTAAACCTTTGAAAATTGGCTATTTTGAAATGAAAATTAGAAAAACATTAACTTGGTTTAAAAATACGCAGTTTTTTCGGTACGTTTCGAATGCACTCTTCGTATGTGCTCATTCATTATTACTTCATACATCAGTAAAAAGACATATGGTGTCATATTGTGATACTTTTGGTCTGTAGAGCCTTGCACATTCTGTCTCATTTAAAGATAGTGGAAGAGTGTTCTATTGCCTACAAATAAGTACAAATTCCAGGGCTTGCAGGGGTTTTGCCCCTGTTCTTTCCTAAACTATTCCCCTAGCTCCTCAGAGCCTGCCAGTGTTTAGGGACCCTTTGCCTGCGAGACCGACTGCATAGCCAAGTGGTTAGAGCATCCGACTTGCAGCCGGAAGGTCTGGGGTTCGAATCCTGGCCGGGTCATACCGAAAACTTTAAAAATGGAACCTACTGCCATTGTGCTTGGTGCTCAGCATAAGCAATGGAGTAGGGAAAACAAGCCAGTGAGTCACAACTGGAACAAAGGCCTTGGCCGGCTCGACTTAAACCAACTGGTTAGAAACTGGGCCGTAAAATCTCATCTAAACTAACTAAGCTTTGCCTGCGCTCTATGGGGAATCCTTATTTTGCAACCTCTCTGTGAGCGGCCCGCGAGTGGATAATGACCTTCAAAACGGCCCGTCACATGAAAAAGGTTCCCCACCCTGTTTTAAAAGTAACCAGGTAGTGTTATGCAACGACATGCAAACAGGAGGTTGTTGTGCTCTTGCAGTCAACTCAGACAGGCGAAACGATGCTTCAGACTTTATCAACAACACGATTTGTATAATTAACGAAGCCCTCTTTAATGGTTTTTGTAGCGCTCTTCAGATTCAGAGAGCTAATGGAGGTGTGGCGTAATGGTATTTCACCCAACTCCGCACTGAAGAGGGAAACGCGATTGGCCATTTCAATTTTTATTGCATGTGTATTAACATAACTAAACTGAATATCCCAGATGGATTCTCTGGTAGTGAATGGACTTATCAATCCAGAGATAGCCAAAGCAATGAAAATACCTGAGAGAGAAAGGTTTGAATATGTGGAAACCTCAAATTGCATGAACTCAGACCCCGGAAAAGAACACTTTTTGAGATATTACAGGATGTGAGAAAGAGAAATCTTAAGCGCACTGTGTGGTCTCAAGTTACTAAGTAAAACTAGTACTTCGATTCATATGCACAGAGAGCTGTTCTTAGCTGTTGGGACGTTTCAGACCCACACCCTTTGAGAAACTTTTGAAGGCCCTTAGAAGCAATAGGTGGTTTACCGCGAGACCGAAGGTCCGCGATACGGAAATTGCATTGGCGCATCGGGGTGAAGCCGGGAATGACTTGACATAGAACAGAACGTGAATTTGGGTTTGCAAGACCAATGGTCCACGAGAGGGAAATGCAATTGGGGTCCGCGATACTGAAGGTCCACGAGACCGAAGTGCAATCATGGTCTGCGAGACCGGAGATCAGGTGCGTAGCCAGGACTGGGTCATGGGGAGGGTTTTGCTGGAGTATAACATGGGAGATATAAGGGGAGGTGCCCCTACCCTCTGGGGAAAACAGCTTTTATAGGTCTCCAGATTCGAAATGGTGCAATGTTTGTGCTTCAAACGTAGTGAAGTTTATAGTGTCAGCATATTTTCCCCTAGACTCTGATGATTTTTGCTTTTATTTTTTTATTCAAGTTTGGGTCAGGGTCAACTCCCAACCCTCCCCTGGCTACGAGCCTGCCGGAGATAAATTTGCGTCCGTCAGACTGAACGTAACTTTGGGTTCGCAAAACAGCAGGTTTACAATGAATTAAATCCAACTTCACTGCACCAAAGCCTAGACTATGTAAGCCTACGACAGATCTATGAGTCTTAACCTTGACACCAGTATACGAAATTTTGAAAGGAAGGTGAATGATGCTCAACACACAAACGACACAGTCAACTTCCCAATATAACGAACGCAAAGTACTCCGTGCTTGTGCATCTCACGCAATTCACCGACATTTGCGCATGGGCCATATTTATACAAATTCATGCAAATCAGAATTAGTCAAATCAAAAACGAAACCAATTTACCTCCGCTCTGAATACATTCCATTGTTCACCAAGTATTGCTTAGTGTCTACAATTGATTAAAATTATATTATTAAATCCTGCGAGTATCCCGACTGCCCGAGGGCGTTCTGAGCAAGACTACACGTCATTGCCTGTAAAAATTTTCTGTTTTTTTTTTTGTCGATTTTTAGCTTGTAAAACCCCTGTGACTTCCATTGTCACCTACTTCTAAACCTAGGCCTACATTGAACCCGCGCAAACTTACAGTTCAGATAATGTAGGTGCAGGAGTAATAAACTTCCACCAAGGGGGCAAGCCTGTTAGCTAAACGAGTGTTGTACGGGTGCAAGGTCATATTTCATCTGTCACACCCTACAGTTCACTTCATCTGTCTCAGCAATGGCTTCCCGATTATGTTTTGTGAATCACTTATTTACAGAGCTTTCTTGAGTTTGTTATCTAGCTTGTGGATTCTGGTAATAGTTTTGATGTAGTCAAAGGCTAGCAGCCCAATTTATTTTTTTTTGGGGGGGGGGTGGGGGATAGGGGCTGTTTTGACTTACCCGAAATTGAAATTGAAGTGATCTGCGGCTGCAGTGCCCGCAAAAATAGCAGCATATATCCCGAATTTTAAGGCAAATATCTTGCTGAAGGGGGCTTCAGCCCCATTGCCCCAACCCCTCCCTCTACGACTATGGATGTAGTACGGTAACAATAAACCAACACAGTAGATTTTTGGAGCAGATAAATTCTTATTTTCATACATTCACAGATGTGGTCTGAAAAGTATTTTTAATCTTGGGGCAAAATCATTAGTGGGGTCACATAAGTATCTGTGGTCAGTCCAGTTATTTTAGAAAATTTCGTCTCTGGTAGGCAAGAAACAACGTTCTTCAAGGGAAAGATACAACTTCATGCAGCCTGTTGCTTCCATGAACATACTGAAAATGAAGATGCAAACTGCGAACTTTACGAAGTACGATAGATTACTATCAATCTGCGATGACATAAAAGGGAAAATGAACATAGCAACCTCTTACAAACAGTCATTGTTAGGTCTCCACAGAGTTGACATTAAAATGAGGTGATAGCTACTAAATAAATAATAAAAAGTAATTTCTGATAGAACCATTGTTCCGATCAGATAAACGACACTTAGCTGCTTAGTATGCTGTGAGTCTACGAGAAATTTCAAATCCTTGAACGGTTACGGGCTGGGGTACTAATCCTAACCAATGAGTGCGAGTACCTGTTAATCAGAGGCGAAGCCAGAATTTAGTGATGGGGGGGGGGGCACCACATATGCTTATGTCGTAATCTTACCCAAATAAATCCAGAAAGTCGGTGTAAATTGTGTACATGCGTACCTGCAATAGTTTGCACCCGCCGGCAGCAGTGACGTTGCCAGAGTGTTCGGAGTGGGGCTGGGGACAACCGTTCCGCCTGATGGGCACATAGTCACTGGAGTGGCAACTCTCTGATTGAATAAATTAATTTATGATAGCAGCACAGATTGTCTGAGACAGCCCCCTAACTTTTAAGTATAGAATTTTGTTTTTGATTGAGATGTATCAATGGTCATTCAGGAAAGGAACTAACTGATTATTTTACAGATAAAGAGACTTCTAAGTACTGTCTTAGGTCTTCCTCTGGTTTCCTTCGTTTTTTGTACCAAAAAATAACTGTCCTATGTTCAGGCGAAGGGAATTTTCTGTTTCTGGGCCGAGGGAATGAAACCGACTGCCTAATAATTTTTGGTTGTAAAGCTCCACTGACCATAAAATTGCTCTGCATATGTGAGCACTATATATATAAATATTTGTAGGCTATTTGTTAAGTTTCAAATAATTTCTGTCGCAAATATAACTGGAAAACTCGGGCAACGTACTCCGTTCATACAGATTTTTCTGGGTCCAAATTAATTGGCTTAGCGTCCGAGACAAAACATCAAAAACATGGAAAAGACAAATGCCGTTTCGGCAAAATTGTGTGAAGGAAGTCATAGTGTGTCGCCAAGACAATCTTCAGCCTTTTCATCAATTGTGAGAGGCTACCCGCACAGGCAGTGGTTACCCTATAGAGGACGCTATATAAAATTTTAAGTATAATGCTGTAAGAGTCTCACCTTTCAAAATCCATTTTTATAAAGATTTAAAATGAATCACGTCCGTGGAACCCCCTCCTTCACAGGTCTTTTTTTACTGGTATGAAGTATAACACGTTGAAGCATATTCACCTATTTCACGGGTAGATCGCGCAATAATTTATGATGTCACTCTTGTACTGACCACTTAGCATATAGTTCAGTGGTACTGACTCAGATCAGGGGGTTACTATCTAAATAACAACTCCCTTCTCAGATTACTGTCTTATTTTCTTTTCTTAAAGGTCTGTGGAAATGTAAATGTGATACCTGCTTATTTGATAAAAAAGGCATTAAAAATGTTAAAAATATTCGCAATTTACATCAAAATCCATCAAATTTTGACCACTTTATAATTCTTTCTTGCACTCACATATCCATAAACATGAGCTACTTACGCAAAATTGTGACGTGAGAGAGGTACTCATGGGATAGGTGTTATGTAATCCTTTGTTTGTTTAGCCTAAATTCCAAGTAAAGTTGTAAGCAGCAGCATGCCCCTGGGGGCTTTATTTTGTAAGTAACTGTGTATTACTTTTAAAATGTCCACATTTAACACCTAACTAGGAACTAACTAGTAAGTAATTAACAGATAATTTATAAAGGACTACATCAAGAAATACAGACATCGTGCAACACTCCACATCATAATTTTTGCACAGCAAATGAGAAATCTCAGAAGTGAAGAAACTTTGAAGAGGTGTATCTGGAGAACAGTAAAAGGATTTGCAATAATTCTAACGGTAATAACAGCAAGAGATCTTTACCTAACATTGTTGAGTGAAACAACTGCTTACGTGTCCACATACTTTAAGTAGCTGCACCTTTTCCAAATTATAAGCACTGCTTATTGTTACAGAGTGACTTGACTATGCAAACCCCTCCCCTCACATAGGCTTACGGGACTCTTCCAATGGGGGGCAGGAGATTTTTTGCCCGAATTTCAAAAAGGAGCCCGAATTTCGTTGCAGTTCAGGTGCATAAAAGAGACCACTAAACTACTACATACGGGCGAAGGGCGAAAATTTTTGCACATTTTTCGGGCATTCAATCAAAAGTTCGGGAACTCGGTAGAAAATTCGGGCAATCTTTTCACTTTACTTCATCTCTGCAGGAATTTCACCTATTCTGTGCCAGAATTTTTGTCGTTTCCTGCCCGAATTTTATGACCTCAGAAATTTTGGGGGGGCAGTCTCCCCCTGCCCCCGCCTCGTACGCCTATGCCCCCTCAAAACATCTTACGCCACACTAGAGAAACTTTGTCAGGGTGAAATTAACATTTTTCAACTTTCAAGTAATGCAGACATGTTGCTTGCAAAATCTTTTTTTTTTAACCAAAATGTTAAAATGTCTATTATTTATACTCTGAAACCTGTATAAACATTACCGTATGCTTCATTGTCAAATAGATTTAGTGACTCCTGCAGGATTTTGGAGGTGGGACACAGCCTGTGATTCCCTCGACTGATATAGAGGAGTTTCACAAGTGTACCACGAGTGCGAAGCAAGGGTTTGCAGTAGTGGGGTTCAAAGGGTTCAAAGGCCCACGTTAGGGCCCTTAGCGGAGTCCAAAGGCAGAGCCCAGTGGGAGGTCAAGGGGGTGAAGCACCGAAAGCTTATGAAATATAAATTGGTTCTAGAGCCTGCTTTATTGATCATGTATATTTTCGTTTCAGACTTTTTAAAAATCAATGTCAATGACTAAGAGTTCAGGTTAATTAGAATCCAGTTAATGAACTCCGAAAACATCCATGAAATGAATAATTCTTGATATATTTTATTTTGCCCGGTAAGTTAAGAGCTGGTTGTCTCGTCATAGGTGAATAAAATGGGTAGGGTAATAAACATGTTTATTACCTTTAACACGCTGCTCCATCTCCTTGGCAGAACGGCTCGGGTTCATTAACCTAATTAATGGCACAATGAAAACCCATCGCGTGGGGCTTAAGGTGTACCTAGTCTACCGGGTCATTTAGTACACAGCTGAGACACATTCCTAAAAGCAAATGGACCAATCATAATCCATATATGGTGACCGGTTCAGGAATTTCCCATAGGTGTATTCCTATATACGGGACTATACTGGACCAAAGCCGACCTCGGCCCTATCAAGGATCTGACTGACGATGGAAAATTGGGCCCTCCGTATGTCCCAGTTTGTACGAAAATCCACTCTACAACACAACTGACTAGAATGTATTTAGTACCACGTGTGGTCGCCAGTGTAAGAGAGTATTCGCCAACCCAAACGCCCCAGATTGAAGGAAACTGCATTCTAAGCCACCAAGATGAATTTGTCACTGCAGTTCTGCTAGTGCCATACTTTACCTGTCTGCCCTTCAAGGCTGTCATCACCAACTACCGGGAGAAAATCTGGCATTCCGATATCCCATGATTGCAGGAAATCGCCGTATAAATTTTAAAACATAATGTTGCCACTACAATTGTGCGTCAACCTGAATTCGGCAATGTGTTCAGAGGCTTGTATTTTACTCCCTCTGTAAATAGAGTTGTTTTGTAATGTGTTTCATAAAATTTTTCACTTCGAAGGCTGCCGTGGAATCAGGGCGGTACAAACTCAAGGTAAGGGGCAAATTAGAGGCCGCCAGCAAATCCATGGACAAAAAAGGCAGAATCAATTCGCCGAGATAATTATATCTTGCACAGAACACCCATATGGAAGGCAGTTGGCATCCTAAACGAACATGAAATCACTCTCTCCAACATTTTGAGGATTTTGTCACCGCAGTGTGTCATCCTGTATCCTACCTACCGTGACGATATAGACTGCAATTATAGGGTTCCGAAACCCGTTCGAAGCGGGAAAGAAAATTAATAGGTCTTGGGTTACGGGACAGATATCGATACTGACTGATGTCTTACAGGT
The DNA here is from genome assembly GCA_009936505.3 of Holothuria glaberrima. Taxonomy (NCBI): domain Eukaryota; kingdom Metazoa; phylum Echinodermata; class Holothuroidea; order Aspidochirotida; family Holothuriidae; genus Holothuria; species Holothuria glaberrima. The sequence continues at coordinate 12,548 of WURT03024166.1, read as the reverse complement.
GGGGGCTTTACTTGATCAATGCTGTACGAAAAAGTTAACGGCAAAATAATGTTGGATAATTCTAAGTTTCGAGCACTTCTTCTGTCTGTCCAAGAGTCTCGCTCCGTCCCTTCAATCTCCCCCTCATTTTTTTCCTTTACCTTAGATGCCCCGACTGAGTTATTTCCCTCGACTGACCACGGAGGTGGGGCTGTACCCCACACCCCTTTGAATACGCCACTGAAAAGCCTTGCCTGAGACCCACTCGGAAGGGGCCCATAATTTTATTTTTTAATAATGGAGGCCATCGCGTATCATTGCAACTTGCACCTAAAAAAAATGCAGACAGCTGATTTGTGTACTGGTCGGATAACGCGTGCGGTGTGCTTCATTGTTTTACAGCCAAAATGACGTCGCGTGTCGCCAATGGATAAAGTCCATAAGGAAAACCAAAGTCACATTCCAAAACAATTTAAGATATAGGGAATTATACTAACAGATAATATATACATGTGAAGACGAAACTACAGATGTTTGAACAATAATTCGATAGAATAATGCCAAACCTTTTAAAAAATGCACGAGGGCGAGGTGTGCCACAAAGACCTATTTGCTACAATTCTGGCTCCACTGACAGAAATATGAGGCAACGATATGATTCTCAGGCTCATCTTAAAACTTATATTAAATGTGAATATTAGGCCTACCAAAAAGCACAAAATGAATTATTGGCAAAAATATGTTTTTATGATTTTGGTTCAGTTCATATTTCCAAAACAATTTACTATTAAAATAATAAAAAACCTGAGTCAATTTGAACCCTACTTTGGTCGGTATTGTAAAAATCAAGTTACAAACAACAAAAAAAAAGACATTCTACAGCAAAATGTGTCAGATAGCTCACAATAGTGTTATGATGATGTTAATTATTTTCAATGTGTGAAAAATTTTCTCAAGAGAAAAAGAAAAGTTCAGTATTGACACATGAGCATGACAGTATATTGCTATACCTTAGGCTATTGTGATTAAGTGAACATTCTGAACTTTAAGGTACATAAAACCCCATAACTTATTCCGTAAAACATTGAACTGATTTTTGTTTTGCCGAAAAAGAACTTTCATAAATGTGATAAATTGCATAATCTACGGTAGTAAAATACCAGCTAGCATGAATATGAGTTAATTTGGATTGCCTTGCAGTCATTGTGTAGGAAACCAATAAAACATAATAAATGTCATTTTTGTCCATTTTTGGGCAAGATATGATTTTTGTAATTTTTATGTATTTCATACTGGCAAAAATTGCACTACCAGGAAAACATGAATTTTAGTTGATTTCACCTTTAGTTTAGCTAATATTGGCAAGATAATGTTGCAAAAGAAAAAACAAAGAAAATAAAAGACTTCTATTGTAAAAAAATACCCCACTCTCTTAAATTACAGTTTCAACTAGAAAAAAAAACAGTTTAATGTGAGGCAATATCAGCTCTACTTATTCGTTTCCATGTGTCTGCTACAAAGCCAAGGTCGATTTGATCGCCTTAGTCTCTCTTACAAAATAAGAGCATTAGACTCTCTTCGGCGTGGGGCTCAGAAGCCCCTGAGCCCGCTTTAGGGCCCATTTTAGTAATGCCCCCGTGGCGTACCAGGGGAAACCCTGGAGGGTCTTGGTATTTATAACATTATGGGCACGTTAAACTGCACAACATCGCAAAGTCAAAATTAACCAATTATGCCTCTTGAAAAAACAAAATAAGTGTGTAAGTCCAGGAGTCAACGGAGAAATTAACTTTGACGGACAACCATCCAAAGCGATATATGACATATGACTTCTATATCTACGTAGACATTATAGGGCACATAGTCAGAAATTGGTCCGTAATGAGAAGGGGGGGGGTTCGGGTCACACTAACCAAATGACGGGAGAAGCACATTCTTTCTGAAAAGCCTGTCCTATGGGCGTGTGGTCCATCGACCCGCTTCGAGGTGTTTCTTCTCAATGGAGATTACAGGTCAAGTGACAGAGAGTCATGTCGGAATATTTTGTCAAGAAATCGGTGAATTGGGTACATTACAACGTTAGGCTACCTGCAAAAAAAATTGCATCTTAGCACAAACTACGAAAGGCTATGGCTATAAGATAAAATGTCAAAGATTAAAACAGCCCTAAAACTTAGCAAGAAGCTATTAGGAAACAAATAAAATGCATGATTCCCCTCACCGTTCCTCCTTTCCCTTCCTTTCCCATTCCTATTTCCCTTTCATCGTTTCGTTGCACTCCCCCCACACCCTAAATTCTTCCACACTTCCCGTTCTTTCTGACTTTCGACAGGCGGTCAAAATGCAGCCCTTGATTAATTTAATGTTTGTCCCTTACCCACCCACCCCACCTACCCCACACCTTGGCTTCCAACGGCCCGGCATCAACCTTTTGATGAATTTGGCCTTTCCTATCACCATGTAAATTTACCAGGCGCGGATCCAGGTGGGGCGCACCCGGCGCACGCCCCCAACGATTTCTTTTTTTCTTTTTCTTTTTTGCGTGAGCAAATGAGCAAATAGATATGGAAAAATATGCTTCCCAGATGCTGGGAAATCACATCTACAAGCGCATCTAGAATTCAAATTTCATTGGGGGAGGACCCCAAGATCCCCCACCGTGGCTTCGCGCCTTCGACCGAGGGCGTGTGCGCCACCCCTTTCTCAAAATCCTGGATCCGCGCCTAATAAAATGTCCTCGTATCGTTTATCGAAGGTTTTCTGATATAATGCAAACTGCTCTGTGCTTCTTTGCTTTGTAGTCAGCCCATTAATTCTATGTGACGCGCACTCCCAATTCCACGTTGATGGAGCCTACTTTCAAGAGTTACTTACGCACGTGTGCTATTCACACGTTACCACTAAGACTACACAGGCGAGCAACTAAGTATGCCAACAAGGCTGGGCAAGAATCATAAAAAAGATTAGAACATGAAAACTTGGGGTTGTTATTTCCAACTCTACCCACTTATGCGTTTGTTTGTAGGAGGTTATCTCCATTAGGCTACTAGAAGGTTCTTGGTGCAATGTTATTATGACTGTGAGCTTAAAACTCTAAAATCCTAGAATTTAAGTTGATCCATTGAAACTATATATCAAATGGTTAAAGACCATGATAAGCAGTGGGCCAAACTTATTTTGAAACAATAGCTAAATGTCACAAATTTCTTCTTATTTCTCTTCCGATTATCTTTCACGATATTTTAGGACATAAATATTGCATAATCAAGGTAAACCAAGCAGTTGCTCCTCGTAAATTTTACAATTGAGTGAGAAAAATACTATCACGTGATTCTCAAGAGTCATTCAGGAAATAGAATAGTCTACTATACAATTCTTCATAGGGGTGACTGCATTCACCCTTTACATCACTGACATTTTTGGACTATTTTCAGTAAAAGGACTTTGTCTTGAAAAAAAAAACGAACAAACAAACAGACAATAAAAACTGAAAATGTGCATAAACTAATATCCGTTCTTTATCTGTTGAAGTATACAAAGATGTATGTTCTACACCTTATCGTATAAACATTTACTCAAGACAATATTCTATTATAGTTTCATTATTTGTGACAAAACGAACAAAGTTATATTCAAACAAAAAATGCGCATTGGACAACTTCTACACTTAAAATGTCGAAATAGCCGAGGGTGGGAGATATCCCGGTAGTGGGTTCTGCAGCAGTGCTGTATAAAGCAAAGAAATTTTCCGTGGGAGGAATCCCCTGCCGTGCACCGAGGTTGAGGTTGTAGGGTGGCAAATTGGTTACTCTGCCATGCCCTAATGTGTTTCATGAGTTCATGTGTTCGAATCCAGCTCTATTTAGGCAGGTTTCTCCGAAGACTCTGACACCCGCCCCCCACCACACACAGTTGATACGGCTTGCCATAAGAGTCGGTTACTTGGCCGATCAAGTTGGTTATCCGTCATACTGGAAAGCCCCCATCCCCCAGAGGACTAGTTACTGCGAGACATTCTATTTTGAGTAGGAGAGATCATGCAAATCTATGAGATTGGTGGTATAGACAAGGGCTATTTGAAAGAGATTAGAGAGCTGACATGACCTAAATAAAACCAGGGAGTTGTCTGTTGCATCACCCACGAACCATTAGAGATCTTTAAATTTGAAATTGTCATATGCTCTTATCTACATTGAAAGTAAGCTGTGAAACGTTCCAGTTCATATGGGGTGCAAAAATCATGCGCATTCGTTAATTTTGAACCAAACAGTAGTGTTCAGTGGGTGAAAAAAGACCAAGGAGGTCGCAGGTATCTTGAAACAGAAGAAAGAAAATTTTTTTCACATTGAAAATCTTTCTAAACGCCAGATATAGAGTGGCCGTAAATGAGGAAATGTGGACAAAAAAGTACTATATTTTGTAAGTCAGTTTAGGGCAAGGAATGTACAGGCCCGTAGCCGGACAAGGTACTGAAGGGGGGGGGGGCGAAATGGCTTATGGGGGGCGAAAAATTTTTCAGGGGGCCAAATGTGTACAAATGCATTAAGTCAATGACACTTGAATAAGGGCCAGGGAAGGTATTCTACCAATTTTCATGGACGTTCCTACTGCCCTCTGCAGGAATTCTCGCCATTTATTGAAGAAAACCCGTTACAGACGGAAAGGAGAAAATAAAAGGAGTAAACAAAGTACATGAAAACTCTCGATCGGTCCATTATAGCTTTTATTTTCAAATTTTCGTGGACCAATTAAGTACCCCAAAGATCATAGGGGATCTGCTCCCCTAGTGAAGCCACGCCCCCTGGAGACGAGAAACTGGACGCAACCACCCTTTCAGCCTTCTGGTCTCTACCTTATGAACGTTCGTTTCGTTCATTATTTTGCAGGCTGGTCATGATTTATCTTTAGGATTTGATAAAAATTTTACTAAAGGGTATTACTGAAATATATTTTGTTGACATTGTGAGGTAAAATCATAGAACGTAAAAGGCACAAAATAATGTCGAATTTTGCAAAATTCGTCAAAATATGAACGTGGTGTAAATTTGGCAACTATTCTTTTCACATTCCTCCTTCTCACTAGTCAACCTTACATTTCTAACTTAGACGTAAAGAAATGACACATTTTACTTCTCTTAATGAGACTGAACCTGATTGGTCATATCGCAATGACGTCACTAATTTATAGTGCAGAGAAACCGCAACGGTTTTGAAAAATCAACGGGCTTTCAAACTTCGGAAACTCCCGTTGTTTGATGACATCACATTAATCGTGAAAATTCAGGAATAATGCAACGATGCATGTAAACTTATATATACGTACAAAATACTCAAAATATAGCAATTTGATTTATTCCTTTCGACCATGATGCAACGGAAGGCCGTCTGTACTTTTATCCGTCCTTTTCGCTATTTAGCGAAAACTATATTCGACTTCAGCTTTTTCCAATTCTTTTTTACCTGTTCTTTTTTAACTGTCGAAAATGACGATATTGAGGACACCGGTTGACATTCGATCTGTGCCCCCTGCTATCTTAGTTACCTTCACCTCCAGAATCTGCACTTCTCCTGACAAATATCCGCTCAGAAATTGCTCCTCGGGAGAATTAAGCGCCTTAATGAGTGTCAGACTCCGACTCATGACACGTCAATCTGCCGGAGAGTTCCGCTTGACGCGGAGACGTGATGCCTTCTCTCCGTCACGTTTGCGGACGTAATTACATTATAAGTGCATTACAGAAATGAAGCGACCACAATACAATACGAGCAAAACTCTTTCCGCCCGGGGTTCAAACATCACAATTGTTGATTACAAAAAAGAATTACAACTCAGCAACGCGTAGGTTGTTAGTTGTAACGAATTTGTTCATCCTCGTCAGATATCTCTTCCATTCCGATTTACCGACTTGGAGGGATAACCTTCGCGGAGTCGCAGTGGCAGAGAAAATTCTCAAGGATACCAAGGGGCGAAAATTGTCAAAAAAAAGGATAAAAATAAATAAAATAAAATGAAAAAGAAGACTGATGCTTCTGGTTGTAACTGATGACTGGTACATATTCTGATATCGATTAATCAGAGTATAAAATGCAGAAAAGGTCTTAAAAGGCAAATTACTTTTATTTGATGAGAATTGGCTTAAAAATTGGCAATTGTTCACTTCCACACAAGTGACTTGAATTCCATGGCAATTTTTTTTAGGTTTTGAAAGGGAACAAAATTTTCATGATTTCTGACATACGTCCAGCTAGTGATAGCCCCAAGCCAAAGTAATGTTCCGACACACGTGTGTTGTTAAACGTTGCTAGAAGAACGAAACCTTGTTTGAAGGAAAACTGTCGCAATTTTACGAAACTTCAGTATCGCTTAACTGTTTAATTGAGGATGAATATGGGATACATATGGTATTTACTGTTTTGTTTGTAAAGTTAATGCTACCTGCACTTTATCGAGGGTTATGGAAACTAATTCCTGGTCTCTCATTAATCATCCAAATTCATTGCTGCAGCTAATAAAATTTTGATTTAAACATATAAACCATAATGATCTGTAACAAACATCCCATAGACTGATAGAGGCATTGAAGTTCTGCACATGCGCAATGTTAATTTTCGTCTGCAGTAGTTCCGTCGAAATAGCAATGCTAAACTTCGGTTGAAAAATCTTTGAAAGATTTCTCCTTCAAACTGATTTAAAAATCAGTGACAAAATGATAAGTTTTTGGTGATCATGAACGAATTTTACAATTCTTTTTAACACTTTTTCTGTAAAAACAACTACCCAATTTATGCCTTAGATAACAGATATGTCAATTATTTTTCTTTAGAAAAATACACGTTGTACTGGCCCTTTTAAAGTTCATCGATAAAATCTATTTGTATAACATTCTTGAAATTTTGTTTCTCTCATTTGTATGCTTTTTACGTTGCAATATTTGACGATTGACTGTTTTCTGTTTGTCCAACTGTGCTGTAGCGAGTCCTCATCAACAAACAATAAAATTACATCTTTTTCTTCTTTTTCAGAACGCAATTTATGGCAATTGCCTTCAAAAAGCAAATAAGTCCAACATCCAATTGAATATCCTGGTCCGCGTCCTTTTCAGTAATTAGCTCATAATGGGAGTCCTTCTTTCGCTTTTAAAGTGGATTTAATCTGTTTTGCTAATGTAACGATAATGAGTTAGAACAGTGACTATGGACGGCGACCAACAGAAAACAGTTGGCGTAAATCAATCTACTAATGAAAAAATGTGGTGACAACCAATATAAGGAAGAATAGAAAACACAATAGCGTTTGCCTCATTATGAGTTGTGAAGAAGATGGACTTAAAGAGGATTAACTTTTTTCAAAGAGAAAAGATTGAAAATGATAATACAGTTTAGCAATACAAGTGTTGTAAAATAATTAGGTAACGTGAAAGAACGCTGCTGGCTTTCAATTTAAGTACTGTATGAGATTTCTCAAACCGTTAAAGTAGATTACCCTAGCACAGCAATGACCATAGCTTGTTATTCCACTGTATTTTAAAAGCAGCTTTTCAAGATTAAATTTTTGTGAAAAGAGGGTTAAAATAAGAAGGTAACAGTAAGCTTAACAGTCATTTATGAAAATAAGGTATTCTTACTGGTAATTATTCATGAATAATTTTATATCATTTTTCTCCAAACAATTTTGCATAAATAACAAAGCCACGTTAGAGGAAGAGGTGGTGGGTGGCTATAAATGAACTTCATAAAGTGAAACAAACGGCAAAGTATATTAAAAGAGATGTGTTACATTTTTATATACTTTGCCCAGCCCTTGTACTGCACAGCTGTCACAAATATGTGGTAGGCACAAAAGTTTTATTGCCCGATATATTTTTTTTAATTTATATCACACCTTTAAGTGGGTGCAAAAATACTGCAACTTAAATTTCGTTTATAAGGCAGGCTGTATCTGTTGTAGAAATTCTTTGACTGTATCTTTATTACAGTGATATAAACGTTTTAATTTTGTTTCCTCGTTTGTCTTTTCTACCGAAAATTTAGTTTACTGAAGGAATATTTAAATAACGTACCAAAAATGGTTTTAAGGCTGAAAGACGGGCAATGACTTGAAAATGCTGCCAAGTTATGTACCAAACTTTGAATCATGTCGTAAAATTTCGGTTATTAATTACAGTACTCGAAGTTTTTAAGCACTTGACAGGCACTACCCAATGCATTTTTACAGCCGACAGGGATTTTTAACATCAGCTTACCGCTTGGAACAGAGCTTATACAAGTTCGGAGGTCCCGAAGCTAGAAGGGCCTAAAGCTAGAAGTGCCCAAAGCTAGAAGGGCCCAAAGAATGCATGGTCTACTGAAGAAAATAATACCGAAGATGGGAAATCTATCTTTTATGTTATACAAATGATAAACAACTGCTTACAAGTAGGCTACTTAAAGCAAAGAGCACCATTATGTCTTTAGCTGTGGTCATAATTTGGACATATTTGGTACTACCAGGAAATCTGAAAAAATCTAGCCAATACGGGGACTAACCCTAATCTTGTCAAATATTTGACTAGATCAGGTTCAAACTGACTACATCGGTCTGGTTTTACAAATGAATCAATTAATTTATCTTTGTGCCAGACCTAGTCAAATATATAAGATTCCGTCTCATGATTATATCAATGTCACTTTTGAATAGGAAGTTTCTGTGTTAGCGATGCTGGGAAATATAGTGAGTGACGTCACAGAGCCACAGTGATATAGAAAAATTCCAGTATAGCAGGGGTTCCCAACTTGGGGTATGCGTACCACCAGTGACACATTTGGACTTTCTCCGTGGTACTCGGCGCGGTACACAGCGTGCTTTATTTTAATTCGACTGGAAAGGACATCTAACATTAACGCATGTGGACAATGTTAAGACATAAACAATACTAGCCTATAGGCTAGTTGAATATTGGTACAGTGGTACACGGTGGCACCACGAAATGGTACTCCAGGAGAAAAAGGTTGGGAACCCCTGCAATAAAGTCTTTATAATGTGTTACATTTATTTCACAGTTCTGGGCCGTAACTTTTCAAATAATTTAAGTTTGCAGATTATTTTTAAGAAGTTATTTGAGGATGAAAACATTTTTTCTAACAATGACGAAATTCCTGGGGGGGGGGGGTCAGAAGAGGGAGAGTTAAATTGTAGTTACTGTTTGCGTATTTATGAAGCGTTAGGGCTTTTAAGATTACCTCAAATTATTCATCTTGTTAAGAAAACTTTAAGGTGACTAAAATAAGTTGGCTTTAACTGACTGCATGAGCTCTGCACAGCTGTACTAGCAGCTGATAAAATAACACAGTTTAACGTAGTTTAACCAACAGCGAAAAGTTTGAGAATGATCACGCTCAACGCGTCACCATGATGAATGTAGCCCCTTCCCTTCATGTCAATGATTGGTCATATGATTAATATGACACCAAGATCTAACATTATAAAGTTTCTCAAAGCTTGAAAGATAAGTAATTTCCCCCAACGTTAACAAAACAACTGAATGTTGTTTAGTTTTTCGAGATACACTGTGCTGATATTAAAAAAATGTCTTTGAAAAACTTTACTGGTAAGCAATGGCACTGTACAATAGAGAAAAACTGGTATGTATGCACTCTTACCTACACTTTTTTGTTTCATGTATTTGTCAAAGCGCTATTTATGAAAACGTTGAATTTGGTTACACATTTAAACATTCACAAATGTTACGTCAACAAGAACAGTGTTGGTCCAACCGGCAAAACCATGGAGTATGGATTCAGTCAATTGTAATGATTCCAATTTTTTCCCATTATGCCCAAATTCCAATTATAATGGTCACTTATCCACGTCTCCTTGTGTTCACAAAATGAAAGTTTTATGCCATTAACAGTGAACACTTTTTTTAGTTGTGTCAATTTTGGAAAATATGTATTTAACTTCACCTACTGTCCCTTGGTGTTACAAATAGAATCTATGTGAATTTTCTCTTAATATGAGAAACACTCAAAGCTGAGAAGTGCTGAAGAAAAAAAGAAAAAGAAATTATTACATTCTTCCAAGGTCGACACAGTTTAAACTAAATTATCGGAACTCTTGTCAGCAGTTAATTACAACCATGACAAAAACACGATTTTTACAATCTTATAAGTAACACACATTTCCTACTTTTTTGTGTCTCGCAGACGGGAAACGAAACAGGGTCGGTCGCTCTAATTATGGAGCAGCCGCGAAGCGAGTTCTAAATAAATTTTCTCTTACCGTTTAATCGAATATTTGGGTGATGGCGAAGACGATTGCTTTGTAACCGTATTTAGGTTAAATCTTTTCCTCCGACCATTTTCTTATCACGCAGTAGAGGAATGTCAAAGTAATATTTCTCTTCCATTCATCCTCAATGAAATCTAACTTAATGTCAAAGTTAGAATTTTATGAGAAAACGTAATATTAGTTAGTAAGGACGAAAAACTGAATGGGGATTGAAAATCATTCTGAGATGTGTGTATGTCTTCATCTTTTCCGTACTTACTTCTCAGTAAAAGGGTGGACGTAAATCTCCTATCTTCTCCCATTTACAACTTATTCTTGGATGGTCTGTTTTCTCTGTGGAATCCAAAATTTTGCCGAATTATGTGTGACGTCACGTCTTTCCCTTTTCTAAAATTCGATTGAGAGCAAATTCGCAAGATGAACTTATTCAAATTTACCGTATGCTTAAAGGTCTGTGGACATGCAATAAATTCAGTTGTTCTACTCAACAAAGCCAGCGTAAGATCCCCTTATCAAAAATCCGTTGTCGGAATTATTTGAATATCTTTTACCGTTCTCAAGATATTTATCTTCAACGTTTGACCATTTGTGGGAATTGTTCATTAGCTATGCGAAAATATGATGTGGAACGTTGCACAGTGTCTGTATTTCTTTTGTTATTCCTTTATAAATTATCTGTTAAATACTTAATAGCTAGTTTCTAGTTGGGTGTTTCATGTGGATATTTTCAAAGAACTAAATAGCTACCTACGCGATTAACCAGGGCATACCAAAATTACAGCTGTCCTTAGAATGAAGGCTAAACTAACAAAGGATAACATTACACCCAGTTGACAGGTCCCTCTCTGAACGTCACAAATTTGCATAAGTAGCTCATGTTTATTCATGATCTAAGTGAAAAACAGTATGTCTTGTAAAATGGTCAATATTTGATGGATTTTTATGGGAATTGCGGCTATTTTCATCATTTCTAATGCTTTTTACACCAAATAGGCAAGCATCACATTTACATGTCTACAGACCTTTAGTGGACATAGCGCACATCAAAACCACCAGTTGTGCATGTGCAGGGAGGGAAGAGTGAGTAAATATGAACAAATTCTCGATTCCCTGCCAGCCCACATTTTAGGAAGAATGTGCCTACATTTGACAACCTTTTCTCACACCTGGTGGGAAGTTGTCTCCCCCACACACTCATACTGGCATTAAGTCACGTTGGTTCGTAAATGGAAGCAATAACCACCCAGTCTGACGAACATTCATATAACGACGTTTTGATATTCACCTGCACAACGCAGGGAAGTTGACGGGTAATTGAATCTGTCACTTAATTTTCCTGTACCTGACCTTTCTTAGCACGAAATACTGAAAAAACAGACTCAGAGGAGCCTTCATAACTATTTTTGCCGTACCTAAGAGTAGAACTAATAGAATTTCGATTTTTCAACAAAATTTAAACCGGTCCTCCCCCTAACCTCTAGACCCTGCTCAACCATACCTAAACTAAAACTGTGCAAAATGTTATTGAACATTTCTGAAAGCAGGTAGCATTCTTTTAAAACTGATGCTAAACATTTAAATCCAAAGTTCCAACCACACACAGGAACGATATCCCACCTGATAAAGCCAATACCGTTCCCATACTACTGTGATGAGGGGCCCTCCTATTTGACCAAGGACCCCTTCAGTCTGACCCGTATAGGCCCCTTCCGTCCTTGCATACATATATACAAGTTTCTTTATGATTCTAATTAGAGAACAAAAGTCTTTTATATCTCATTCCACAGTTTCAGTTTTCATTATACATGTAATCAATGTTCGCCATATGCATTGTTGGTCACGTTGATATCCTTTGACACAAAAAATGAAATGATGAATTAAATATTATGTTCAAGCGTAAGCCCATCAAGCGGTCAATGTATTAGTAACGGTCATCCAATTAGTGGCGTAACTAATGTGGACGCTTGTTTTGGGGCTGGCCGTACCGCTTCCGCATTTGGATCCCTTCCTTTTAAATGGTGGAGTTCCCGGCCTTGTGGCCGCCTAAAAATTTTCTGGCTAAGTAAAACTATTGCATCCGATAGTCGCAAATCTCCGTCACATTACATGCAGCTTCAAAGGACATTTAAGAGCAAATGTGGTCACTCTCATTTAAAGACATACACTTGTCTCCCCAAAGTATATTTTTAGTGAGGGGTATCAAAATTCCCAGTTGGTGAATGCTGTTTGATTGACAGCAAAGTTTGAAAATTCAAAAGATGCAGAGTAGCTCACATTCCACACAATGCAGAGAGAGTGCTTG
>WURT03024155.1:0-15649 GCA_009936505.3 Holothuria glaberrima | reverse complement strand
AATTATATTATTGTAAAGTGCACGTGAATGACTTTGTCACATCGTGCGCTATATTAAATCTAATGTATATATATATAGTAATGTGACATTTTTCTATCATTTGATTTTGTTTTGCGTAAGCTTTTCTCTTATTGAGCCTATATACAGGATTTGCAAAGAATTGTCATCCCATAAAAAGTCGAGAGAGGACATTACCCATAAGAAAGGCGGCAGAGGACATTTTAAGGAGTATGAATGCAGTCAGAGAAATATTGTTTTACTTGCTGACCATAATGCTGACGACTAACATAACAACATACACAATGATGATTACGTAAAAAAAGTTTACTTAAAGATAGTAATGAGGTTTGAAATATTACCTTTTGTGTCAGGTAATTATCGGCCAGATTTGGCTTCAAGGTCAATAGACGTAAGTTTTTTTGGCTGAGGTAGAATCAGATTTTACTGAGCATGGTGGATTTTTTCTTTTCTTTTGTTTTTGGACTACAAGGCACGTTATGGGGCATTGGCCTTCCTTTGCCCTTTTACTTAATTTTTAACTCAGATATCGACACAAAACATTCTCCTCATATGCCTTCAGGTGCTTGCCTCTGCTCGGTAGAGAGCCCGATAGAATGCTTTGATAATTATTTGAAAAGGGATAAAATTGAGTATTACGATTTGAGGCATTTCGATGGATACTTAATTGATACTTGATGATTGCTGGTTAGTCAATCATATCAAGGTTTTACAGTCCAACAGGGACCAAGCTCAGTTTCCCTGCGTAAGGAAACTTCAAGGATAATGAAATCAGACGTGCTGAGTTATAAACTGTTTTCTTCTCTTTACATTGGCAAAGTAATTTTTATAATAAATTTTCAAACTCGTGTGGTGCACGTTTGTCTAGGCTACAACAATCTTACATTTTCTACAAATCAAGTTCTTGCTCCCATTATCCTTATTTTCCCAACGTACAGCAAGGCTGAGTACCCTTTTGGACTCTCAAGAATAATAAAATGCGCTATCTTTAGAAAAGGGTTTTGTCCCCATATTTTTAACATTGATGTGTGTAGCTTAAAAAATCAATCAACATGGAAGTTGCTTCCAGTCCTCCAGATAAAATGGACAGATTAACCTAAATTCAAAGGGAGGTCCTAGTGATGTTTTCTGTCAGACAAAAGTGAGAACACAGTTCTGGAGGGAGCCAGCTGGAAGTTTCAATAAATAAGTAAATGAAGGAAATGATCATGTGGTGTGTGAATCGATGATGACGTTTGTTTTTAAATGGCAATTCTGGTCATACCAGACAGTTTCAATGCAGTAATCCCAACTAAGCAACTTATAGCTCCGCTCCTTCCATAAACTGTGTAAAGCTCCTATTTGTACCGACACAACCCTATTTGATGCTCTCGCCCATGTCCTGGTGAGTCTAAAAGGCTATAATGTGTAGTCTAAACACACACACACTCTCTCTCTCTCTCTCTCTCTCTCTCTCTCTCTCTCTCTCTCTCTCTCTCTCTCTCTCTCTCTCTCTCTCTCTCTCTGCATTTTATGTAATGTGGGCTACTCTGCATTTTTTGTAATTTTCAAACTTCGATGCTAATCAAAGAGCAGACACCAACTGAGAATTTTGAAACCCCACACTAAAATATACTTTGGGGTGACAAATGTTTGTCTTTAAGACAGTTCCATGCTTTATCAGATAAGTATTTATGTTAAAAAGTCTTAAGTCTTTTGAGCACAGTCAATGGTAATCACTGTCCTGTTCTGGAATCACAAAACTGCATTTTGAATGTAACCCGGGCTGAATTTAGAATAATTCAGCAAGAGACAAGCCATATTCCTCTTGCTAAAATATTCTAAACTTAAAATAGTCAAGACCATACATGAACAGTCTTTTTCACATGTCATTGAGAATTCTCAGTGTCTTACAGATCACACCGAATGCTGCAAAAAGTCCACACAACGCCATTTTTAGCTGCTGTACACAATATATTTCTTTTCAGTGACTGTCCCTTAGTCTTAATTCCAAGAGATTTAAGAAATATTTCAAGGTTGAAATCTGAAATACCAGACCACGCACTTTTCCTTTGCGTAGAGATACTCATAACTACAAATGGGAATTTTCAATGCCAGCAAGTGTAAATAAAACCAATTGCGCTGAATTAAATCTCAGATTATGCATCTGGAACCACCTTAACCTACAAAATGAGGAAGAAAATCTTTTGCGAGTAAATATTAGTTTTCATTGTATTAAAAATATATGATGCAGTAGTTAGAATTAAGAACTGAAAATACCATGAGCCTATGGCAAAATAGATTTGTTCAATATGGCAAACACTTCAAATTTATCACCAAGGTAAAATATTACAACCAAGACATTTCTTATAAAATGCAAGATAAGTTCCAAATTTTATTAATCAATTCCATTGGGAAAAGGAGAGTTATTTCAGGGGAGGGTTTTGTGAGAGTTCGAAGGCATGTTAGGGTCGTAGGCGAAATCACTCACCTGAGACTTGCAGCAGGAACATGTCTTATCTTGCACTAGAACCAGAGAACCAATTAGGAAAGCAATGGCTACAAATTTTGCAAAAATATTCCAACAATTAATACAGTATAGGCGTAATCACATTTGAGAACAAAGAGGCAACTGGATAATAGAAACAGTGTAAAAGTCACCCTCCTTGATATTCGCAGGTACGCTACACAGTTGTTGCAGTCTTTACACAGCAGCTTGAAACTGGCAGTTACTTTAACTCATAGTTCAAACGTCATGAGATTTTTCGGAACGTGATAAAAAGGTAAACTGTAAAGGGATGTACTCTTCAAAGGCTCTAATCAATTGGATGCGGAAACAGAAATATGATCAAATATATGACCAAATTTGGTCAAAGTTTGAATAAACTTTGTGCCATTCTTTATCAAAATCTTGTAAAATAATTCACCATCTTTGGGTATGGAGTCAGATTCATCAGGTTTGGTTTAAATTTGAACAGGGCGATTTTAGAGTGTGAAGAACGCAGAAAGTGTTGGCGACTTTCTGTCACAGGTTTCAAAATTATTCACTACTTTAAGATAAGGTTCGAAGCGATATTTCAACAATGCTATGTGTTGATAATCCAAGGTTTATATCATAATAACTCCGAATGACATATATCTTGCACTGTTAATGTTATTTTGTGGTGGATCTTCGTGTTCAAATGTTATCTATGCACAGATAGTTATGGTATCATTGTTGTTGTTTTTGATACACGCTGTGAACAAAGTGAGACATCTAAAACTTCCGCTTACGTTCCATATCATAGTAATTCCTTAAAGACTTTTTCATTGATTTTAAGTGCGATTGGTGTAACCATGGAGCTACTATGTAGGTAGCTCCATTTTGTAACTTATTCCATGATTTCAAACGGATAGTCTGGCCAGATTGCTTTATTTTTATTTGTGAAA
This sequence comes from Holothuria glaberrima, assembly GCA_009936505.3. Classification (NCBI taxonomy): domain Eukaryota; kingdom Metazoa; phylum Echinodermata; class Holothuroidea; order Aspidochirotida; family Holothuriidae; genus Holothuria; species Holothuria glaberrima. The sequence continues at coordinate 12,223 of WURT03024155.1, read as the reverse complement.
GTTTGAGAATGTATGGTTGCTTCTTTTAGCACGACGATCGACAGCTTTCAATTCACAATGCTTAAGTCACGTCACTTACATTGTATACGCCTTGCAAGGCAGAATCTTCTTTATACGAGATTATGAGAATGTTAAAGCTATGGAATACATAAAATGTGACGTAAAAAAACTGACAACAGGAAAGTGTTTTTTTTTGTTCTTACAACAGTCAACAACAGAAAAGGCAAGTAGTGGAGCTACTTTACATTGAAGCCTCTGACAGAATTTATTGTAACAATGTCACCATTTAAGGTAAGGCAACAAAACGATTTTTAGGACAGTTTTTAAATGAGGTACCTACTTGTTTGAAGAAACATCCAGTGACGTATATTCAAGATCCCTATCCTCACCACAATTAACATAACTTTTCTGCCATTAGCGTACGGCACTCTTCCAATTTGGGGCAGAAAATTTTTTGGCCGAATTTCAAAAAGTTTCCCGTAGTCAAGGGCGTGGATTCATCTGCAAAGACTTTTCACCATTTGCGAATCGCGGTCCTGGGGGATGGGTCTAAAGGGAGGGGTGCCCCCTCCCCTTTGGAAAATTTTTATTCACGCAAGAGCCTTTTCGAATTCCGTTGCAGTTCAGGTGCATAAAACAGAACACTAAACAACTACATGCACATTTTTGCACATTTTACGGGAATGCGATTAAAGATTCGGGACCTCAGTAGAAAATACGGGCAATCTTTTTTTCTTTTTCTTCATCTCTCCCGGAATTTCACCTATTATGTGCCCGAAGTTTTGTCATTTTTGCCCGAATTTTTGACCTCAGAAATTTTTGGGGGCAGTCTGCCCCCATGCCCCCGCCTTGAACGCCTATACTTTCTGCTAACACGGTCAGCTAATCCTAGTGCCAGTCCACCATAGGTAACCGGGCTCAACTTGTTTCAAGTGGTGATTAAGTGAAATTTATGAGTAACTAGGAGTAAGCTCAGACGCACAACTCTCAACTGGGTTAAATTATGCTGAACTACGGTTTTGGAACAAGATCTTACCCGATTTTCATCCTCGAGAAACTCGGTTGAACTAGGTTTGATCATGGAGTTATACGTACCTCTGTGGTTTGATTAGGTTTCTAGTAGATTTATCTGGGCAAGAACTAAATTTGAAACACGTTTAACTGGAATTTGGACCAGAGCGAAGCCACGTTCCTTTCCGAGTGAAAAGTTTGCCTAGAAAGGATAATCGCAGTCTAAGATCTCTCTTTGGGACCAGGAATGACGTGCACGTCCGTTTATTTACTTTCTATGTATGTATTATGAGGGATAGTTTAGAAAATGCTTTATGGCGTGGGAGAAGGAAGAAAAAGATAAGCCTTCTCTCAGAAGGTAAATGCTCGTGTAGATGGGTTTCCTAACGTCACGTGATCGCGCGTCTCTTTGGTTTTGGACAAGAGTCAATTGTGTCACAGTAGTATCTACGGTTATGTCGTGCACATGTGCTGCTAATACACTTACTGCGTGTGTTTGCACTTCAATGCCAGGGTACGCAATCTCGTGGCGTCACATGAAATCTTTCTATAAGAAGCACACATTTGCTAAAGATTCCAGAATGATTAGACAAAGAGCTGATGGACTGAAGATGACCAGGCGTTTTAAGATTATCCCGCCATTCTTTTATGTTAAATTCATATTTGAAGCAATTCCAAATGCAAGTTTTGACATAAAATGCCAAGTTTGGCAACAATATAAGTTAAATGACGGTACCTTGGACCTCTCCTATACAGTATATTCAAATGAACAATTACAGTTTACACATATTTCAACAGATAGCAAAATGTGTCTAGAGAATCTAAAGCTGAATAAAATTATTAGATAGACAGGAAACCAAGCACCATCACTCCCGGCTCAACTTTATTTTAAAGGTTTTCAAAATATAATTATCCACCTAAATACAGACCGCAGGAGATATTGTCGATAAGGATCTTACTTATCGTGAAGCATCATATTTACTTTTAAAATATTCAGTTTTGCGGCATAAAGGTCTTCCAATACGCCCAGTATTTTATGCTTTACTGGGTTGAGCAAGATATTTATTGTTGTTTTATTGATATTTTGACAGCATACCAGTGCACTGTGTACCAGCTGCTGCTGTAAATACTCGCAGGAATCACAAGTCGCTAATTTATTTTGAACCGTGAATTACTGTCACTTACTTTAATTGCGGTTTGACTGAGATTTTTCACTGACGTGTAAATAGCCTCACGCATGGAGTACGTATTGTCTTACCAATAACAATTTATGTCAGAAAGATTTCACATTTTTGCTCGAAGGACTCGATATCTTGCTAATGGTGTGTAATTACTATCAAATTAGTGTTACCAAGTTGACTGTTATTACGCACGAGGGAAATCTGTCGGATTCGTCAAGATGCATTAGGTTAGCTCTATTGCTTCAACACTGAGGAGTGCAAATGAAAATGTATTTGTGTGACTAATCCGTCAATTGCATTTCCTTATAAAATGAGATGGTGCTCTTTCCACTAGGACATAAAACCCTTATCCTTTATTATGAAAGTTAACTCATGACACTTGAAAATAAAGGAACAAAAGTTTATTAAACCCATCCAAATTTACTCAAATTGCCTGTTAACAGCTCATATCATCATGAAATTGTAAAAAAAGTAAGGGTGTAATACAAAAGCAACTAGCACAGAGTGAATAATAATAAAAATATAACTGAATAAAACATAAAAACATGAACAAATACAAATGTATAAATGTACATATTATACAATTATCAATTTTCAAAAATATTAAGGAAGGTTCATTTTTATACAGAAGGCTATATAATAAAATTTTATTACACGTGGAAGGAAGGAGGAAGGAAGGAGGAAGGATGATCGCCAGTTGTGGTAAACGGAACTCTCCAACGATCAGATCTATCCAAATCACACTTTGTAGCATTTCTACACAGCACGCCAAACAGTAACACCGAGTTGTTATCAATACTAATCTACCAAGTGAAGTGACGTAGCCAGGATCTCTTTGACGGGGGGGGGTGAAGTATAATCTGTGATCACCGTCAGAGGGAGGGGTCTAACGTTTGTAAAATTAGGTGATCTTGCATGCAATTAGGTAGCACTATTGCCAAAAGATGTGAGCAAAGTTGTTCTTGAACTACTAAAAGAGAATCTTCAGGGTATTAGCCTGAGGAAAATCCTTAAGGGGCAGTTCATGATAGCGTCTAGTGGAGTACCTAGAATAGTTGTCATCCCACGGCTCTTTTCCTTACGTCCCACTCTTACCCTCAGGGAAGAATGTATGGGGAGGAGGCAAAACAGGAGTACGTGACATTTTTGTAAGGTGGCTTAGGTTCATGTTGCGTGCATTATGTGCATCGTGTTCTGAGTATACAATTCCAGGAGACTAGCCGATATTTTATCAATGGCCAGCACCTTTTGATGCGACTAGTTTCTTGAATTCCATACAAACATTGTTCTTAGTTGTGGCCATTACATTACCGGCACTCACATTTTTACTTCGACTAAAAGACTTCTTGTCAAAGTGATGCTTTCGCACTACCAGTTTTGGCGAAGACACTTGGAAAAATCTTTGCCTTTCGATTGTGTTTTTTCTGCCGCCGTTTCAAAAGCTACAGATCTACGTATCGCGGAAATTTGATTTCTTAAATTTTGTGGTGATCGATGGTTATTTGGAGATGCTAGAGCTTATTTTCCCATTTTGGGCCATGAAACCCTTCTAGGGATTTTGATATATATGCCCGAAACCTCGCACAATCGTTCACAGGTTGTTTTTATGCGCAGAGATTGTTCAGTAATAATCCATACGACGCAAATGATGTTTTAAGGGAACAATTTTGAATCAAAAATTGACTTTCCCGGGTTGGAAGGATTTACACCTACCAGGAAACAAAAATAAACAATTGACTGATCTCAGTTGCTTTTAAATCTTGTCAGTAATCTTCTCTGAAGATTCCGTTTCATTTCCTGAACAGTAAATGGGTGAAAATCTGAAATAAACCCACCTCCTTTTCGTGGATTCTCCCTAGCGCAAACATTTGGTTGGCTCATTGTAGTAGTCCATCGTTTGCACTTGATGTTCGCACATGTTTTACAAGTTTTCACAGAGCTAAGTACTGGCCAGTATTGGCCAATCCATAGAACTATTACAAAAAGCTGTGCAGGCTTTTCAGTTTACTGTTTGCACACGGGACAAAACGTGATGATGGAGAGGGAATATTTGTTGAGTTTGCTTTAAACTGCTGTATCAATTTAAATTGTTGATAGGAATTTCACCACATTTTCATGTAATGCTTGGCTCGGGATGTAATTTATGCCATCGAATCACGAATTACAAAGATAAACATATTTTTAATGAACTAAAAACATAACCCAAAGGTTTACCTTTAGTCTCTTGTTTAGAAATTAGCTTGAAGGAGATGCCACTGAAGTGTAGTTATCTGGTTCAAGTAGTGTTTTCGCATACAGGCATTTAACAGGGAGTGAATTGTGAGCCTGGGGGACCCGGCTTCTGAATCCAAAGGGCCCCCTATCAGGAGGTTCAAGGTCCAAGGATTTATGCAGGATCAATGCAGGGGGTCTTGGTTTAGAACATTTGAATGGCCATTTACACATTGTTTGCAGCTGACAAATATGTTTCAATGCTAAAATACATCAAGGAGATTTGGAGGAGCCAACGTGAAAAATATGTATATTGTTTTGATCAATCTTGCATGAGTTTTCTTTCTCAATTGAAAAGGGTTCAGGTCCGAGCCCATAGGGCGGTTACGCCACTGTTGTGAGGCAAAAGTTTTCGGGGTGAGAATTGTCTCGTCTGAATTAAACATCCTTTGAATGTCGCGAAGTTAGACTTGTCCAGATGTTATCCAATCACGTACATTTCTAGTATCTCCTTTAAAACAACTGTTTTTCTGGACAGTCCCAAAACTTTCACAGTATTCATACTTATTAAGATGGCCACATGCCAGGAAATACAACTTAAGTGTGTAAATTTCGAGCTCTCCTTTAGACTCCCCCTGGACCCCTTTTCGAGGTCTCTAGCGCCGGGTACGAACTTTACCCTCAGAAAGTCACCTCCCTCCCCCTCTTCCGTAAAATCCTGGATCCACCTCTAAACTGGTCGAATTTTCCACCAGTGGTGGTCTAGTTCAAGAGTTTACGATGCTCTTCTAGAATTAAATTTGTCAAACCTATTGAAAAACATCTTCACATTTATCTCGTATTCAGCATATATCTGTTCGTTATTATTCTTACAACCATTTAAACAGCCACTCAAAGTAATAGTAACAATAACAACAATGACAGTGAGAATAAAAATATAAATAATTATAATAATAACAACCGGCTTTTAGAACTCTATTCACATACCAAGGTGGGTGCCACAGGGTTAATAATACATATTGCTAATGTAAACACCGTTACAAAAACACGAAAGTACATTTACAGCACTTAAAACAAGTAGGTCTCGAGGACTTTCTTAAAACTGTTCACTGAAGGGAAGATACCCGGATACGAACAAGTAAGGAATTCCATTCCCTTGCAGCAGCAGGTTTGCAACGGCGTGCACCAGTAACAGTATTAAAGGGAGGAATAAAGAGCCGGGAAGTGGCTGCTGAGATATGTAGGCAGGTGCTAGGTTGTTAAGGACTTTGTACGCCTAAGCAGAAGCTTTAGGGTAATACCTTTCTTAACGTTATACCAGTGGAGTGATTTAAGTAATACTTCCGGTCGACTCTTCGATTCAAAGCAAATACGACTCTGGCAGCAAAATTCAAAAAACGCTGGACTGAGCGGCTGATGTTCTTATCAGATAATGATAAAACAGCTAATACATTTTAGTAATCAAGGCAAGAGACGATCAAAACCTGAGTCATTTTATGACAGGTTTTCTTATGAATAAAACGTCAGGTTTGCCACAGGTTCTTTGTATGAACAATACAGATTTGCGAACATTATCCCCAAGGGCTGTGAGAGACATTTTTTGGATCAAAATAGCATCCGAGATTGCGTATTTCAGGTGATACATTAATTTTACACGTCATATGGTTAATTTAATGTTAGAAATGTCCAGATACCTTGGATTGTACTTGATCCTGCAATAAACAATTGAGTGTAATTGAGTTTTTACTCTTGAAACTTCAAGTAATTAGACGACAGCCAAACCTTGATGTCATTTATGCAAGGCTGCGCAATGTTCGCTAATTTGCATTAAAAATCTCCCAGCACACGAGGATCAAATGAGTCGTCGAGCTGACAGTCGTCGGCATTTATATGGTAATTTATAATACCACGATGCACAACTTCACCACTCGGACTAAAGTAGGCCGAAAATAGTAATGGACCTAAAGCAGATCCCTGTAGAACGCCGTATAGTCTGCTCAGATAGGATCAGACAGGACGCCATTGATTTTAACCTGCAACGACTAACCATCATGATAAGAAGCAAACCAACGGAGTGCTGTTTCATCAATGGCATATCTGTGCTTTGACGATTTAACAAAATATGAACTAGTGTCGCACGCAGAGCGCATAACTAGTAACCAAGGACAGCGAAAGCTCCCCCACCCCCAAATAAATTCAATGATGGAAAGTATAACTTTTAGAAGTCTTTTGGTCCATAATATTTGCTGATGTCGTTAGTGTGCGAATGGCACATGGTTCTTTCAATAACTTGGTTGAGGGGGACGGAATGTCACGGTCTTTCATATTTTGTTGAAAACCGTAACAAATGTTGATATTTGTGTGAATATTAGACTTTCGAATGATTCAAAAGTCATTAAAACGATGTACTGTAGGTGTCTGTATACACATACGTGAAGATCCCTTTGTGGCTTCCGACAAAATTCTAACACAATGTCCAACACAAATCGCTCTCCTTCTTAGCAACATAACAAAGACATTCCTTTTTGTATCTATCATGTCTACCATGACATCACCCTGCACCCTCATGGATGTTGTTTTGTAAATCTGTCTCATTATCTTCCTTACTGCCTTACTTGCCAAAATGATTGATATCACCTTTTGCCTATTTCGTCCCTAGCTTATCTTTTTTTTGGGGGGGGAGGCTTTTTCAACTCTGATGAAAAGTTTGGATTAATTTTGTATTACCTTCAGTTTTTCTTTGTTATCTTGTGCATACAACAGTTTCTTTTCTTTCTCTTTGAATTAACTTCTCCGGTTGTCCAGAGCTTTTTATTCGGGAACACTGTCCCTTTTTGTTGGTATTGAGTTCTCTGTATACGACTGTAATAAGGAGAGGAATTAACACCCACCAAGTCATTAAGCTATGGATTAGCATCAATAAATACACATCAGTCAGTGCTTTCCATGATCGTTGTAATCCATCCACAACATCACCAGCCCATTGATTAACTTCAATAATCTTGGCTTGATACCTTTAACCAGGAACCTGTACTTTACAACTTGAGCACTAAGCTGTGATGAGCCTCTGAAATCCCCTCAGTCCACATAAAAGGTTGCGGGACGTATCGAAGACGTAAAGTACTCATGACATCCTAAATTCTCGTACCTGAGAGACTCAACAAACGGAGGGTTAACCAAAATAAGTAAAAAGAAAAAATATTTTAACATTTGATCCTAAATGATGTTCTCAAGGAATTTCTGTCCTTTATACATCTACCTATCATTGTTGAAATTACAGTCATATGAGATACCAAGTATTTGATCCACTTCTACCCCCATAATGATAATATTGAAGTTGTACATACCAGGCGCGTAGCCAAGGAGGGGCGAAGGGGGCAGCCGCACCCTCCTTGAGCATTTTTTGTATTAGTTTAATAACTTTTTATGGTATTGCTAGTAACTCAAAATAGAAAATATTTAGAGGCATACTACCCCCAAAATTTTCTTGTATACGCTTCGCGACAAAATATGGTGGCGGTAGGTTTAGATTGTTTGAAATCAGGCTTCTCCCCTCCTTGGCAAATTCCTGGTTACGCGCCTGATACATACTCAGGATATCTCAATTGAAGGTATAGTCTTCATTACTTTCACTTTCGATGTAAAAGCGACATCTAACATTCACATTATAATGGAAACATTAGTTAGTCAAAGTCATATGAGGAATGATTTAAACCAAATTAAGTCAGTATGATGTCTATCATGACTAACAAAATTTGCTTTGCCCCAATCTATTTTTGTAAAGCAGTCATTTTCTAAATATTGAAGTTTTTAAGCATGGGCTCATCTGACTTTCACTTCCCATTGCAGTAGGCGTATTTAATACAGTGGACGTACTTTCATGACCTTTGTTTTTTATCCAACTTCGTATGATCAAATTTCGGTTACTTTAAGTGAATCAATAAGATGTACATATTCAGTGACGTTATTCGAAAATTAAACATGCATCATCCTTTTATACCAAGAGTACACACCACCTGCATTTAGATACGAAATGCAGGAAAGGTAAGGGAAAGTATTAGTTGAAACGCATAACGCCTGAAGGATATTTGCATGAGGGGCTTAATTTACCGTGAGTTCTGCACAACTTTCTTTGTCTTAAGGTCGACCGGCTCAAGGTTATCTATGCAAATTAATATAAAAAGTAGCAGCAATATCAGGAAGATTGCTCTACATTTCTACACTGACTACATTCATGTCTTGTCCGTAATTCAACTCATACGACATTAGGCAAGATCTACTTCGTTTGTTCGCACATGTTATGACTATCTGATCAGACAAGATTTCTCCGTTTGTCAGTGAGTTGTAGAGTATGTTCAATGTCGTAATGTACTTTAGATTTTTCCTTTTTTTATGATGTCTAGAGGATTTAGCTTATTGAAATCAGTAGAAGGTTATTTTTGTTTGTCTCGACTGTGCCATAATTCATAGTTAGGGCGAAAGTCATCGTCATCCAAAGTGAGACAAATATTACTTTCTTCGTTTAATCCGATGACTGTTTGAGGTATTCTCATTGCTGATAATTCCAAGGCTAATTATTTTATTGTCAGACTGTGACATATTTGCACGTTTATGTGTTTGACCATCCAAACTACCCCTGCCGAAGTCATGAAATCAATGTTTTTCCGACGTGCACAAGTTTGTACGTTCTATTTGGTCCAAGGTCTTGAGCGTAAAGTTAATTTATGAAAAAATGCATATGCAGAGCTTCAATATATGTCATAATTCATTGACCTCACAGTTGCCTTTTAGTGTAAAAACCTGAAATATATAAATGTATAAAGAAACCCTTACTAGTCCTATTCTTTTACGGTAAAATTACATCTGTTCCAGTTTTGTTTCAAAGATATCCTATGAGACTGTCAGCAACTTTGAAGTCATGTCTCGTGTAACAGTTCTAGTCACAAGATACTTGAACCACTAAGAGGATTATATACCGTGTTGGGATGTTCTGAATCCTAGAAACAATCGGGTTTTAGAACATATCATTCCCAGAACCTCATATCTTCAAAAAAAGAGAGATAACGAACTGTAATTATGTGAAGACAAAGACGTTTTGACTTGCCATACAGCCTTAGTACTTTCACTTATAAGTTATGAATGTTATATTTATTGATTGAATCTCTGTAGTCAACATTAATTAAGTCACCGTTTTCTAATCTAGATAAATTATTGTTTCACATGATTGTGTTTGAATGGTAGTTATTAATTTCCCTAACAACATTGTTGTGTAAACCTTCTTTAAATTTTGAAGACACAATGGCTATATTATATTGAGTATATTGAATAATGTAACTCGTTAGATTGTTTTTTCCATCGTTTGAAATGTAATTTTTGCACAATTTGTGTAATAGTATCATAGGCGTTAGGTAAAGGAGGTAGAGGGGGTGACCGGCACTACTCTTAAAAGTGGGAGGAGAACACACCTTTTCTAACCCGCACTCTCAAGTAATGGTACCTTTATTTATATTGCTTTCAAAAAACCAAAAGAATTTTTTCATCGCATTTTCCGTAAATCGCATAACAAGAGCGTGCAGTAAATGTCTTGGTACGCTACTTGCCAACTCATGGTGGCTCTGCCCTTACATAGTATCACAAACCCTTTCAGAGACCACGGAACATACGTTTTCATTTCTCCTCCGCACTTCAGAATATCTGCCTACGCCTATGGGTAATAATGTAAAAAAAATCGCCAAAGGTCCTTCAGTATTACCTTGCCGATATACTAAATTCAGCTTTTATAGGTTTTTACGTCTGAAGATTTTTATGCCGCTTATTTTAAATAGATATCAAGATTTTGATATTAACTAGTCATTTAGACTTTACGTTTCAGACTGATCAGAAATTTACATTAACAAGAATCGAAAATTCTAGTCTCTCTGCAGCCTAGTAAAAAATTATGAATAAGTGAAAACTATATGACAGCCATTGGTAACGGTGTCGTGTTAGCCAACAAACTACAAACGATGACATATTCACGAAATTTACTTTTAGTGTTTAATGGCAAAACTTGATTTTCTCTGTAATGACCTCATACCATACATCACTTGCTCGTCAGCTATGGTTACGATTACGATTATTAATAATAATAAAACATAGAACTCCGAGATTTTTTAACCTGCTTTGTAACTAGCATACCAGGTCTCATCAAGTTAAGTAAGTTTAGTTTGTACTTTTTTATGAGAGAGAGTGTGTGTGTGAACCCATGCCAAATAGTATAATTCATTTTGGGGACAAGTTTGTGAGAACTTTGGAGTTCTTGGACACATACGAGATATTTTTGCTAAGGGTACTTGACAAAGACAAATGACAAACCAGAAGGGAAACTTAAGATGCTTTCGTTGGCTGAAAACCTTATCTTTCAAGAGGATGCCTCCATATGAATTTGTTTCAAATTTGCTGGTAGTCTGTCGTTTCAAACATCACAATTGCACTTCCAAGAGATTTTTACTGATACCAAAATAACTGCCTGCTATATGATTCAGTCTCAGTTGGGTTTTAAATTTCATGTGAGGGCATAACTATACTCTTTGTATCAGTAATACATTTTGTGCTTTATGGGGTATTTATATGATATGCTTGACCATCCGCTTTTGATATGTTTCCATGGCTAGTTGATAGCTCCAACAGGGTATTATTATGTAATTTTGGTTTACGACACATTAACAGCAACTTCTTAAACTGAATACTCCTGGTGTTCAATGAAAGTGGCAAAATGTTTAAAGCTTAATGTAAGCATAATTTAGTTGCATTTTGAGCAGTAGTACCTCAGCACTGGTAAAATCATGGCTGTTTCGTGAAAGTCACCTTTAAGGTTATTTACAACAGTGAATGGACATCTAGAGAAGTGAAAGAAATACAATAGTGACAGATCATCCCTTGATAAGAAGAGGGAAAGTTAGCGTTTTGGGATATCTTCACATGACATATTCAACTCCAATTGGTTGAATTCAAATTACTAGTTTCTACAACTTTGTTTTAAAATGTCCTATGGGTGAAATAATTTGAGGGATAATGAACTGACAATTACTAGAAAAGGTTGTTAACAACACTAACATCACCCATCTTAAAATTACCTTCGCAAATTTAGACAACGTTTCACAGTGTTCAACTTTCACAGCTTTATAGCCCTGTGCTGGAGTATAATGCTCACTGCCTTAATAACTTTACAAATCACAGAACAATTTTGGGTAAACCGTAGCTTCAACGGCGCCAATTTTCAATACTGAGTCAACTGCGTTATAATCTATTTTAAACACCCCATCATTCTATTGTTAAGTGGGATAGATCATGTTACCAACCCCTTTGTCTATAAGGCTGTTGAAAATTCAAGAAGCTCTAAAATGCATTTCTGTGGAGAATGTTTGTGTCAATAAATTTTGTCTTCGAGACTACTTTTTTCACCTGTACTGTACATCCATAGATACATTTTGGAAAGTAACAGTTGACCAGGCCTTGCCTCATCGGCCTGAGGCCTTGGTGAGATCCAGTGGCAAAGTCGCAAAACCCCGGTATGGGATCAAGAGAAGAAGTTCCCGGAATCTTGTGTTTTTGACAAACATGTGGGTATCAATCAGTATGTAACGTTTATCTGTCTTCAAATGGTTTCTGATGCACAGCAAACATCCCACAGAAATCCCACTTTTAATTTTCTTTTTACTAGCTTAGCTCTGACCTACTGCCCATCATTTGGATAACTCAGAGGCATTAGAAAAATCCGCCCCTTGAAACTGGGCGTCATGACTTGGCCGATAGCGTCACGACTTGGCCGATTTTTTAAC
>WURT03024144.1:0-15650 GCA_009936505.3 Holothuria glaberrima | reverse complement strand
GTTGCATCCACCGGGATTATAACTTTCTGTAACCCTGAAGTCGAAAAGTAAGCTATGTCTGATTTTTTTTTTTTTTTTTTTTTTTTTTTTTGCTCACCGCAATAGAATGAACTCGAAAATAAACACATTATCAAGATGCAGTTACATGCAAATGTTTGGTTATAACTAAACTCGTTATCTTGATCGGTAATTGATTCGTAGCTTTGATCCTGTGAGCTCATATTGACCACTTGAACATTCACATAGTCCATAGAGATTGATCACAGTCTTATAACTGGATAGTTATCAGACGTCGCGAATAATGTGGAAGCATTCTTAATTCCATTCATGGGCGGCGATCCGCCTTTGAAAGTGTGGGGGGGGGGTATATTGTCAGTGAGCGTACAAAGAAAATGTTTGTCAAAAATACCCCCCAGATCACTGGAAATAGCCCTTTCCAGGCTTTGCAACATGACACTTTGACAACAAGTATTTCCTAAAATTAGGCATCTAATTTCATGAGGGGAATTTATCCCCCCAACCCCAGGATGGCCGCCCGTGATCCCATTCAGCTTTCTATGGCAATGTTTAACTCTTAATTTTTAGAAGTGACTTTTCAGGGCGTTTGACTTTTAATCTCACTATTTTTATTTTAAATATTTTTCCACAATTTTAATACATTCTCTTTTATTTCAATGTATTGACTTCACGATTTAAAAGGATGAGACTTCGGGTAATTGATGTGCGTTTTAGTCACACACACACACAGTTTTAGGTCTTTATCAGTAAGTAGAGTACACTAACATCATAGTTATCTCGTCATTCCGTGAGAGGGATGAGATATTGCAGTGCCCACATCACTTCTCTCCTTTCATTCTGGTGACTTGATCGAGCTGTCCTTACCCTTCCATCATAAGGAGGTGTGAAGGTAAGCATCTTCAGGTTTAATAACGAGGACATGAAGGGAGGATGCGATGATCACTAAGATCTTCACACGAATTCGCCACCGTCGAGTGTAGACGGGTTTTGTTAACTTCAAGTCCACAAAGCTCGGAAAACGTCGTCAGTTTCATACCAAAGACGAATCAATGACAGTATTTTGGAAGCAGTTACATTATTCAAAAGATATTATTTCCGACAAGCGTGATTTCTCTTAGTCTACTCACATACTCCACAACGGGGTCAAGGGTAATACCCTTCTAAAGCTTATAGCCTGGATGGGGAGAGGTGCTTATTTTCAAGATTAAAAGATCATATTAGTGTACGCATATTTGAGTTATACCTAGAAATAAAACGTCAACATATTCTCAGTCTCTACGAGCCATATATTTGGCATATTTCTATATAAAGAACAGGTCCTCTGGTGGAGAATCTTATTCATGGAAAACAAACACCTCTCCCTTACCCTAGGCAAAACTATAGCTTACCGTCATTTTATACAATCTCATTTTTAGGCTCCTCTGTGACGGGAAGGAAGTTGTCCTGAATAGCTTGCGGCGCCGACAGTTGTAGTGGGGGAGAATTCATGCATGATGATAAAGTTTGGATTGGTTGGTGGAACAATAATTGCACTCGGCCTATCCTACTCAGCTGAAAGTAATGATAAGTGAAATAAATGCGATAGTGCGCATGAGCGCGCCAAAAAGTTACATTTAAACGTGTTTAACTTCGTTTCCATTGCAAATATGATTCATTATCCTTTATTAGAAAGTCTCTCAAATATCTATAAGGATTGTTGGTCCGCCTGTGTTTCAATCAGTATTTGTTTTCTAACTCAATTCTCTTTGTTGGATGCCAGGAAAGCAAATCGAACACGATCAGAGAAATGCCAACAAACACACCAGATCTAGAGATAGAGATAGATTACTGTGTGACCTTGTCGGTGCAAACCTCATTTCAAAGCGATGTATCTTCTTCCAAATGACACCTCTGTGCCCGTGTGCGTTGAATGTAGTCACACCGCACAGGTAATGCGGTCATAAAAATCGATTCGTTTTCCATAAAAACGAGTAGAATGCAATAAGTGAGATGAAAAAGATATATGGAAGTGACATAGCAGTCTTTGACGGTTGTATCTCTAACAAAATACGTACGACGTAATACAGGTCCGACACAGGTTATATGACTCATACAGTTAGTTGCTCCAACTGTTTCCAGCACAACGATTATTTAATTTGAGCTAAAAATGAGTTGTTGCATCATGCCTCAGTTTCAAATTAATGCTGCATAATTATAATTTTTAAAATTGATTGATTAATCTGATACGTAACTGTAATGGAAAGAAAACAAATGTTATGGTAAAGTTGAAAGCCCAGTATTAGGGTCAAAATCGAGTCTACGTAACCCGAAACCAAATCCAGAAGGGTCCAAGACTGCTTCAAGTCCCAGTCGAGATGGCCTGGAGTTTACAGGGAGTCCGAGCCCGTAGGATCGAATCTAAGTCGAGTCCGAGTCCGAGTCCGAGTCCGAGTCCAAAAGCATTGTTTGAGCTGCGCTCATGATGTGATGTAGGGGAGGCGAAGAGGTAACTCTGCCAACCTCTGCAGCTGACTATCTGAAACCTGTTTACTTAAAATTGGTTCCCAAAAACGCTGATGGGAAAAGCACTGTAGCCTATCTGTGGTGGGAGCAGGACTTCTCTGATGGGTTGGGGTGGGGGCTAGGACAGCAACCAAAAGTTTGGCAACAACAGCAGGTTGTCGGAAGAACACAAAGCCAAAATTTGCGGTCTCCTGTACCCCTGAAGATGTTGGGATTTTGATGAAAACTACAAATGTGGAATTTCATCAACGAATCTGTCCCCTTTGAGAGAGAATATTAGTGATGAATGCATACCTTGGACATGGACATTATATGGACATTATATTTTCATGTGTTCCCTCATTCACCTTTAGGAAGCAACTCTATGTATACTAACTCTAAGTATCATAACACTGCCATGACGCTGAAAAATAAACCTGGCCCTATATTTTCTTATAATATAGTTCAATACACGTCTTTAGGTGTGATGATTATCATGTTTCTTTAGTTTGGTACCAGTTTCACGGTAAGGACTAAAATCTACAACACAACCCAAATTTTCAGTGAACATTCTCTTAAACTGAAACTTCTTGCTTCTGCCACTGTTCTGGCAACTTGCCGCCTTTATTTGAGCATCAAGTTTTGCAATACCCATCCTCGGGGGAGTTCTGTATGTGGTGCGTGCCATGTTTTGCCCACTAAGTTGAAGGAAATGCCAACGGAAAAATAACACGGTTAGCGCGAAGCAAGTGTATGCAGGGTCCAGGGCCTCTGGGTTACGCTAGTTCAAATTAGGGTGATTGCGCTACATTATACCAATGAAATTACTATTTGAACACATCTTTATGATTTTTTTAACTCAAGTTAACAGACGGTCGAATGTCTCATGCTGAGAATGGTGATGGGAGTTGTGTGTTACTTTGGAATAGTATTATCGCTCAAGCTGTCTATAAGGAAATACGCCTAAATTATGTCAAGCGGCAGTAATGAACAAGCACTAAGCGCTCGGATTTTTTTGAGTTAATTTGCAAGTTCAGCGACTGCTAAATTCCATAGAAATCTTTTGTTGTACAAACGATTTGCCTATACTTGCACGTACCAGATTTTGTTGACAAAGAGTAGGGTGGGTGCAAAATAAGGGGAAGCGCACTCGTGGCCAACACCTGGCTGCAAACAACTTTGAAAGAAACTGGATGAAATCATATGAAAAGTGGAGGAGCCAGGAATTTTCAAAATAAAATCGTCACTATAGTTATAAATCCCTCAAGATGCGGGCAAGCGTGGCAAAAATTTGGCACCCCAAAAGCTTGTGGTTTACATTCAGAGTAAAACACATCAAATGGCAGGTTGGCAGGTCGAAATCGTTGATATGATATTTTTCAACAAGACCCCTCCTGTCTGATGATGGCTTAGTCCGTCATAGCCATTTACCGCACCGTGCGATAAATAAAAGAACCACTTGCGGCCGGGGGTTAAACTCCCAATATTTACAGAAAACTGTGTAAACTACTTATAGGTTTCTCTGTAGAGGGGACTGTGCACTGTTTAGCTGTATAGAACGGAACTATTAACAAATAAAATATAATCTAAAAAAATAAATGCATTTTAAAGACGAATCTGCCCATTCTCGGTTCTACGGGGGAGCTACGAGGGCTAAAGCCCCAAAATGTTACCTAGCTATCCTCTAATTTCGCAAAAATTTATATAAGTAGTGGTGAAGACATAGCTGTGCTCAGAAGGTATCGTGGCAGAGAAAAGACTATTTAGTTTCGTCGGGGAGCCTTTATGGAAAATATAAAGGATGTTACCCCCTACAACCACCACACAGTCGCCCCATGAAATTTCTTGGTTTGCTTTTAAGTAGGGCGGATTCTTCGATAAAAACCCAAAATTTTCTAACTTTTCTTAAAAGAAACAAAGATTTGTAATCTTTTCTAAAATAACCCCCCTCTCGGCAAACCTTTGCATCTGTCGTGGCTTAGAGAAGCTGGCCCCCAGTCAGGGAGCTTGTCCCCCATGTGGGCAAATCCAAGCACCACCCCTGGCTGAGCCTAGCTGCAGTTTTTCCTTTGTACAAACGTAGCAGTGAACTCTTGTAGGAAAAACTAGGCGTACTCCCAAAGTTATAAGAGGGCATCAATGGCTTTTCATGCAGCAATCCAATACTTTGAACAACATTTGTAACATGTCAGTGATGATTTTATGGTCTGAATTTACTTGAATAAGACAATGATTTCAAAAATACCTTTTCGGCCTATGATAATTGAACATTACACTCTGTTGCAAGCTGTTTATGCAACATTTTGATCAAAGGAAACATACAACAACTTTAAACTGAATTTTGAACTCTGAAGAATTTGGTGTACTCTCAGTGTCATTCACAGGCCAGCTCAAAGCTCAGTACTAGTGTTCCCATCGTCTTAGACATTTCCGGGATTTTCCCTCAGTCTGGATCCCACCAAAAGTATGCTGAACCACACCAGGGACGCATGGTAGCCCATGGCAGCATGATCCCGCATCGTCCGAAAAAACACTTAACTGTTCATCTACGCTAGCGCAGCTGAAGAAACATCATCATTACGATAGCCTTGTTCCGTTCACTTGTGAGACTTTCCAAAAATTTCACGTCTCTGTGTCGCACGAAGAGGGGGACTTTTTGCCAGGGAAGGGAACTTTTCGTTCGCTTCGTGCGCCCGTTCACACGTAGGTTCAGTTTCTTTAAGCTAACTGCGTAGGACTTGAGATATCATCCCCTGTGGTTCCCACAAACTGCCATCATCTGGTGGCATCACTAGCGGTAAACATATTCTTCTGCGGTGTCCACCTTTGCGATACGTCTGCACTTTTGTCAAAATTAATATCTACGGGCTTTCTCTTTATCCAGTTTCACCAGGGTCAATGGCAACATATCCCCCACCCAAAAATATTACGTCCCTACAACCCCGCCTGATCTGCCCTATCCTTTAAAACGAAAACAGGTATTGAGTAAACATGCATATATCTACTATATTCCGCACCTGTGGTGGACGATTCCCTTGTTCCCAGCTGGCGCCATGGGAGACGAGAAATCCCGTTCTTTTAAGATGGCTCGAATGCAAAATACTGCTATCTTTGGCAAAGTTTTGAACTGATTATATTTTCATAATTTGTTACATGTCCAGGTGAAAGTACTGAACTTCCTCCTCAAAAATTTCCGTTTAGATAAAGTGGCCTAGATGCAAAATGGTGTTATCTTTGAAAGAGCCTTCAATTAAATTCATGTTGAGAAAATGTTCATTTTAGTAATATTTTGGGTGTGACATGGTGCACCTGCACTGGAGGTACCATGAGACCACCGGCCTCCTGGAAGCTCTAAGGTAATTGCAAATTGGAAACGTTAAAATGATGGTTTTACCTGACATGACACTTCAGGAGAGCACACAAAAATTGTACTAATTTTGCTCATTTTGAATGGGAATCTAAATTTACAGTTCCCAATAAGAAATGACGGAGAGGGAAGTAAAAGTATAACAAAGTATTTTTTTTAACCAGTTTATTTCCTCACTAACAGAGAACACAAACAAAAATGTCAAAATACACTTCCCTACCAACAATTGAAAACGAAACTTATATGAAAATTACTCTACTGTTCTTATTGTTCTTATCAATCTTACCTGTAAAAATGTAACTCCTGGTATTAAAGATTAAAGCTCCTTGAAAACAAAACCCTGCATTAACCACTTTTTGGCTACACTATTCTAAAACAATTGAACATGATTACAAGACCAATAGAAGAGTCTTATAGTCTCATCAGGGAGGTGTTACTTTGACAGGAGACACATCTTTAACCCTTTCTTTGAATCTAGCTAGTTGCTGACAGTAATCCCTTTTTGAAGTGATCTTCCAGATATAATGGGCTTAAGGGTAGTTAAGAAACTAAACACAAAGGTTCACGTCGTCTGCTATATCTTGAAGAGCGCACATGAACATTTGCCCATTTATTTTACATTACCAGTCGTTTCAGTCGCAAATTAATTTGCGCCTTTGTGGCGGGTTTTGCCTCTTTTAAAAACACCTCATTGTCATTCTTTGTTACATTTTGAGCACTAATACACCACCTTAAAGTTGCGAAATAATGCGCAAATTGATGAAAAATCAACAGTAACATATAGCCTTATAGCTCTTTTCTACATTTGCAAATAGCATTGGCAGTTCTTTTATTACAAGGATCTTTAGACTTTGTCACGAAAAAACAGTCATTTTCATGTTAAAACATTGGCACTTACTAGGCTCTCGGCAACGTGCTACACATCTAACCATTGTTCACGATAACCCTATTGTCAACTTAATAGAGTCGTTGACGAAGGTTGGCTAGGACAGGAAATAACAGTTACAAGTATGAGACAAAAGAAATGGAGGTTCTGAAGTCCTATCATCTGTCATTAAATGACTATCTCGGCACTCTTAATCCGATCAAACAGGATTAGAATAAATTGCATTTTAAGTTGGATCTCCTGTCAAAGTAACACCTCCCTGATCAGACTTCCCTAACGGACTTTTTCGCGATATGCATCGGAAACGGTCGTCAGTGTGGAGATAATTCCTTAATAAGAGTACATACCACAGTTTGTAATGATAATAGTACAGTCGGCATACTCAGATGTACCGACTTTACTATCATAAATGTGCACATTACGTTAAACCAAAGTAGTGAAAATGTCACTGGAAAATAATAAATACGGACTGAGAGGACAACCCTGATGCACCCACACGTGAATGTTTAAAGTAATTTAAAAAGAAGCCGTTGAAGTGATTTAGGAGCTAATAGTTCCGTGGAAAGTACATCCATTGTTTTAGGTTGGGGTTAAGGATGTAAGAGTATCCTGGATAATCCCCCAAACTAGTATACAGCACCAGGACACTCGGGGAGACTTCGACTTTGAAATAATGTAAAATACCTAGCATTGTTCTTATGTATTCCTAAATATACCGACCTTTAAGTAAATTCGTCTGCTCAGAGTTTATCAGATCAGCGGCATTCTTTTTATTACAGGCAGTAATACTTTTGGCAGCCATCTTGAAGTAGCTCATTTTATGATGTTGCCTTGACTTAAAACCACAAAAAGCATATATTACGATTTAACATTCACTAACATTGGCAAATAGCTCCATATAATAATCTAGGATAAAAGGTAGAATATGTCGAAGAATCTTTTAATTGTATCCTGAATTGCTTTCCCTACGGAAACAATGTATTCTGGATCCGACAAAAAAGAATTGATAAGCTTTCAGAATCCTCTTCCTCGTTTAATTTCAAGATTAAAGCTGAAGTTATTAAGACTGAAAATTTCATGTGTTTTGACGAGTTTTCTCAAAATGTACGACACGAGTTGTCTATAAACATACATTCCCATTTCATCTCCCTGAGGCCCTCTTCCCCCGCCACCTTCAATACGCACGAACTCGGGCGAGATCGCTTTCTCTTTCTTCCCTCTTCCATTTTTTTCCCTCCTTTCTCTCTCCTTTTCCTATCTTCTTTCGTCTCTCTTTTTTCTCTTCTTTCGTTTTCCCCTTTTCCCTCTCTCTTCTCTTTTGTTCCCTCTCCTTCCCTATTTGTTGCCTACTGGTGCTGAATTTGCCGACTTGATCAGTGAGTAGAGTGTCATTTCCCATATCCCCCTCAAGAGAGGGCCTGATCCTCTCCCAGTCATGGAGCTTGGTCCCCCTGTCAGTACATGAAACACTGAGTTGCACATACTATGTATTTGCCCTACATCCTCAGTGAACACCCTACTTCAGTCTAGAAAACTAGTCTGACAGTGCCGAACAGCTATAGAGTAATGTGCTCTCGTGTACAGTGCAGTGTACGCTGAGTGACAAAATCACATGCAGCCCATGTATCTGTCCATATTTTCAGCCTGATCATAACTTCGTGACATAATACACACACAAAGCTAATTACTTACTATTCAAAGCACTAGTTGCAATATGGTGCATCAATATAGTTGATTGGAAAGGAGCAATTAAATATAGCCTACCTTAGCTGAACCATGATAACCTGATAATCTGCCAATGAAGTTTTTTGTCGTTGGTAAGGTAGGAGCGAGCTACTTTGTCACTTAATTGTTGCCGTGGACTTTCTTGCAGAACTAGTTACACCTGTAAAAACTTGAATGAAGATTAGGACTCAATGCCACAGCATAAAACTGTGCTGTTAATCTAGCTAGGCTTACTAAAATAACATTGTACAGTGTGTTGTCTCAGTGTAATGTTATTTACAGACCGCAGTTAGTCTCCTTTCACAAAGGCATAGTATCATCACGGGCAGAGACGTAAGGGACTCTTACAATTTGGGGGGCAGAAAATTTTTGCCCGAATCTCCAAAAAGTTGCCCAAAGTCAAGGACATGGGTTCATCTCCAAAAACGGGAGGGATTTTTACCATATGCGAATCGCCGTCCTGGGGAGGGGTCTAAGGGGAATTTGGTGTCCCCCTCCCCTTTGGAAAATTTTTGCTCACGTAAGGTAGGATGGATGCAAAATGGTGCTACATATATTGCTAAATTTGAGTTGGATATATTTCCAAGATTTTCTACTTTTTTAGGAAATTTTTTCATCTTGCTTGTTTAAGTGAATGTTTTACTCAGTTCTTTGGGTAAAACAGAACCACACTGCTCGAAGTAAATGAACAGTAAATTTTTAGACTAGATATACCATTAGTAAGTTTACTCATATCTTATGAAATTTTGATGTGGAAGTGATAAGGACTGTGCATGTCGGAGCCTTTTCGAAAGTGTGATAGTGGTGATACTGGTAAATAACTACACGCGAGTTAAGCGCTCGAAAATTTTTTAACTTTTGTCGGGAATTCGATCAAAAATTCGGGAATTCAGTAGAAATTTGGGCAATTTTTTTATCTCTGCCGAAATTTCACCTATTCTGTGCGTGAATTTTGGTCATTTTTTGCCTGAATTTTAGACCTCAGAAAATTTGGGGGAGGGGGGCAATCTTACCCCTGCCCTGCCTCGTACGCCTATGACGGGGTTCTGAAAAATATAGACTCAATATGAAAAACGTCCATTATAATTGAACTTCTATAATGTAAGTGCATGTACATTACTGGTCTGTACCAAGCCCTACAAACTTTATGTAGACAGGTCAGTAGTGGACCATTAACCAAATCTACTAGCCTGCTGTAAATAGTTTATCCACATAACTGACCAAGTGAACTATAGAATCAATACTAAGAACCCCATTTGAATAAGGTAGTAGTCCTATTCACTATAAGGTACTCTACAGTAACTTTCTATCGAAACTGTATACACAAAAAGCAAAGTAAGAATTTATAATTCCTCAGAGCTCATGAAGTTATCTTCAGGGTTTGAGGAAATTTACTGACAATACAGGTGAGACGTAGAACTCGACATTCATTTTTTGCATTGTCCAAGGTATGCACTAATGAATTACTTGCATGTTATACCAATGATTGGAAATAGGTTTAATTTTGATTCTATTCTATTATATCATCCAGCAATTGACATTTTGTGTAATCTCTCTTAAGATTTTCATATCCAGCAAAACGAATTGCCTTTGTTGTAAAACCTTACATTGGTTCCTTCTGTTGTAATAGATTCTACAGGTTTGCGACCCATTTATATGGTTCATGCATCACAGCACTAATAAATTCATTGGTTCAAAATTGCAGGCTTTATTTATTGTGCTGGGAGGGAAAAATGATTCCACAATCAATAAGCTTCAGTTTGCAGAATTGTAAAGTAATAAATAGTGGTGGACTCGGACAAGACTCGGCCTCGAGTCCAATCCACAGACGTCCGAGTCTGAGCCGAGTCTGAGTGAGGAGAGACCCTAGTCCGATTCAAATCTGATTCAACAAAAAGTGGGCTCGATCAAGTCCGAGTGCAGACTAAAGATCACCAACTCTGTTAAAAGTATAAAAATGTCTCAAAGATTGTCTCAAATCTTGCTTGAGTAGACAACGCACATTTTTTTACTAAAACACTTTAACCTAGGAAAAGAACTTATTTTTTAAGTACAAGCAAATTCGATAGACACATTGTTCAAGTATCCAAGTCAAAAAATCGAAACATTTGCTCTGTTTAAGTTTATCTATGAAACTTTCATTCCTCTCAATTAGCATTTTCCTCATCTCTTCTATCCTTTCATTTCGTTCTTTCCTATCCCTTTCTTCTCTATCAAATCGTTCATTTCTGTGTCTTACTGATCTTTCTGCTCGTTCATTTCTGTCTCTTTCTTCTCTCTCAAATCGTTCATTTCTGTGCCTTACTGATCTTGCTGCCCGTTCGTCTCTGTCTCTTTCTTCTCTGTTAAATCGTTCTTTTCTGTCCATTTCGTCCCTGTTAAGAAGATCCATATCTAATGATGGTACAGTCTCTGCCTTTAAGTAACAGTCGTCAGGAAAATACAAATAAGGTCAACTTTTTTACTCTGGAACAAAAATGAGAAGGCTAAATCATTCATTTATACTATCTGAAGAAACGGTTGTCCTCTTCTAACTAACATTTATATATAAATACTGATTTTTTTCATCCAAAGACTCAATACCTGGAAGAAATGCCTTCGTTTATTGCGCAGTTAAGCTTTTGACTTACAGAATTTTATTATTTGACTTTTCCGCAACATCAAGCAAACGAGGTGTCTATCACCTTTCGAAAGTGCCTAAGGAAACCTGAACGTACTACTATGATCGTTCATTAGTCATGACGTGTAGAAAGAGAATTAATTTAAATCGATATTGTTATGAGCATCTAACTCTAGGTGTCTTGGACCTCGAACGAAGCCTTTAATTTTTTCAATTCCACAGCTGGTGTTCATATATGAGCCGATCCATTGCTTCGTAAAATGAAAATGACAACGTTACCGAGATATTCCTTAACTTTCGTCTGAGAAAAGACTCTCAATCAACAGAAAATCATACAGTCCCCTCGCAAAAATCAACCCTTTTGTTTCTCTTTAACGAGCTCTTGAATCAGCCTACAAACATTTTGAAATGGGGGCTCTTTGAAACTGTGATTGGTTTACCCTCTTTGATTGACATAGTTTGGAAAAATATGTTTGTTAATTCACCATGTACCAGTCAAGCCCTCCAATTGCCATGTGGGTCCTAGAAAGAGATACAATAAACTAGCTCAGGCTGTTACGGTACCTTAAAGGTAATAAGCAGTTACACCAAACTTATTTTGACACAATAGCTAAATGTGACGAATTTCTTCTCATTTCTCTTCCAAGTATCTGTCATGATATTTTAGGACATAAATATTGCATATTCAGGGTTAACCAAACAGTGGTTCCTCGTAAATTTTATAATTGAGTGAGCAAAAACACTCTCACCTGATTCTCAAAAGCCATTTAGAAAATAGGATAGTCTAGTATAATTTTTTTTAATTGGGGTGACTGCATTCTCCCTTTAAGCAGGACCTACCCATAGGTCTACGTGCAGCTACAGTAGGAAAATGTATCCTATTGGATGTTAATATTAAGGCAGGTTTAGGCAAAAATACCTAAGTTTAGATAGCACTGCCAATGATAAGTGAATACATTATATGGTAACGGCAGTGGGAAGTTATGATGCAATATGACGGCAACAGTAACTGCACTGCGATATAAGTAGATAACAAAGTTAAGCAACAATGTCAGCACTATATTAAGACTGGTTTATGACTTCGAATGAATTTCGTTCTGAAAGGCAGAGAAATGTGCTACCAGCAACGTCCTATATTAAAAGAAATGGGTCGCTTTCAAACATATGGAAACGACCGTTGGGTTCGTTGAATCAGGACATCTGTTCACCTCCAGGCTCTTTAAGAACAAGCTAACTGCTGTAGTTAGAAAGGCTAAAGAGATCTAGTATCATGATTATTTCAATCAAAATAAAGCAAACAGTAAAAAGATCTATTCAGGAATAAATGGCATATTGAACAGAGGGTTCATCAACACTAATGATACTGGAATTTGTAGTAATTTCACTGGGAGGCAGAACGATCCCAGTAGTCTACAGAATTGTGCCAATAGTTTCAATGACTTTCTTACATGTCTTGGTAAAAATCTTGCCAGTAAAATAGATGCTCCAACTAAGAATTTTCATTTTTATCTCAGTGATGCCAATGTACGGGATACTTTTATCCTATGCCCCGTGAGTCGTGAAGAAGTGTTTATTACCATTCATAGCTTACCAAGTAAAAAGTCTTCGGGCTACAATAACCTTACTAATGATGTTTTAAAACATATTTATGATTATATTGTTGATCCTCTTACACATATTTTGAACTTATCTTTCTCAGAAGGTATTTTCCCCAGTGAGCTTAAGATTGCTAAGGTTACTCCTATTTACTAATGTGGTAATGCTGATGATGTGATGATCTTTCAAAAAACCGTCCGGTGTTCGTTCTACCTACTATTTTTAAGATTTTTAAAAGACTTGCATATAATAGATTATCAGCTTTTGTAAACAAAAAAGTTCTGGGCAGTATGGATTTAGAAAAAAAATCACTCTACAGACATGGCTGCCTTAAAATTTGTTGATGATATCGTGTTTAACTTAGATAATAGAATCAGTACCGTGGCCCTTTTTTAGATTTATCTAAAGCATTTGATACTATAAATCATAATATTCTGGAGACTCAATTGCATATATATTGAATAAGAGGTGTTGCACTTAGCTGGTTTAAAAGCTATCTAATAAATCGGAAGCAGTTTGTTCGGCTAGAAGGAAAAGACTCTTAATTCAATAATATCAATATGGGTGTTCCGCAAGGTTCAATTCTGGGACCCCTACTTTTCATATTATATATTAATGATTTCTATAAATCTTCAAGGTTACTCAAATTTGTATTATTTGCCGATGACACAACCGTATATTGTCATAATTTTGATGTTACACAAGCCTTGCAAGTGGCATCCCTATGATCAAAAAATATTGCTGACTGGTTAGCAGCAAATAAGTTATGGTTTAAATAATAATAGAACAAAATTACTGATCTTTGACAAGATAAAAGGTGATACACCACAGTACAGTCTACGTTTTAATAATACTTCCATAACAAGTAGCAGTTCTACCAAGTTCTTAGGAGTTACAATAGAAATTAAGCTGTCATGGCAGGAACATTTAAACAATGTTACAAAATCCGTTGCCAAAATCGTCGGTGTTATGATCAGATTAAAATATTACATTCCTACAATGCATTAATTTTACCACAAATTACTTACTGTCTTCTGTTATGGGGCAATTCTTAACCAGTTACATGTAAGTTGCTCACTTATCAAAAGCGGGCAGTCCGTGCAATTACTAAGACGACTTCACCTTACGCTCACACCCCTCCACTCTTCTTTGACTTTAATCTTCCTACTTTGGAGGACATTAATAAGTATCAGCTAGGCATTTTCTTGTGTAGACACAGCAATGGTCAACTTCCGTCTTATTTTGTTTCACTTTTTCTAGTTCAATAGTTGCCATCATAATTACCCTACTCGAGGAAAAGATAATCTGTTGCAACCACTTACCAGTACTATATTTACTCACTCACGTGTAAGAAGTAATGGGGTATCTTTTTAGAATTCTCTAAACATTAATGTAAGAAATGCTCCTAATATTAATATTTTAAAGAAGTATTTAAGAAATTTTTGTTATCATAGAGCCTCTATAGAGAATTCTGACATTACTCCCAGATTAGCATTTTCCTATACTTTTTAGTTGAATTTTAGCCCATCTTTCCTTTTTTATTGATTTTTTTATTCCTTCACTCTAACTGACACAATATAACACATTCGTGTTGGTGTGTCGTTAAACCCCATCTAACTAACTAACCCAAATGGCCTACCACCTAAGAAACATTAATTGTGTCTAAGTTTCAATTACATTGAAGCATGTGGGAGGAAGAGCATTTTGAACAATTGTGGACAGACGGATAGACAGAGTGACGCCTTGTGATCACAAAAGCTCACACCAGCATGCTGGTATGAGCTAAAAACGGGTAAGTCGTATTAAGACACCCAATTCGAACTACAACAAAAATAGGCCCAAATCTCAAGATAGCACTGAGACATGTTTCTGACAGTATCCAGTGTTCTCTACAGATCCAAATTTTGTCGGGGCGCTTTTCTCTGATCTGGCAAATGACACTAATCGCCGTCCTGGGGGAGGAATCTAAGAGGAAGGGGTCCTGGGGTTACCCTCCCCTTTTGAAAAACTTTTGCTCACTTAAGGTGGGTTACATGCAAATGGCGCTACATGCATTAAGCAAATTATCCCTCTATTAGACGGGCGCACCCGACCACCACAGTCTTTGGCTCAAAATTGTGGTTGTCCATCAACCAACCCGACCGGTATCAATTACCAAGAATAACGTTCAATGACACTCATACCTGGGTAATAAACGTAAACATGACCGCGAGCAATAAACTATCCAACCACTATCGCTAGCCCACTTAACTTGCCTGCACGCTCCGCCAATGCATATGCATTGGCGGAGCGTGCATTTTTGCATTCTGGTTTGGAACAATATATTTCCTTAAAATTTTTTTATTATCCATGGGTAGTCAGAAACATGTTTCCATTTTTCAGTTCACTACAGTGTGAAATTATGATAAACCTTTAATCTGTGTCATTCTAAATCAAAGTTTAGGGTATTAGGCTAAATGCTTTTAATTAACCAGTGAGAGTCTATTGCTGAGTTGCAATACAGGGCCAAAGCTTACAAGATTGCTTTGTGATGTTCTGATTCCCAAGACTAAATTCTAAGTGCCTTTTCATCTGAATCAAGCTCTTCTTTTAAACTTTTATCTTCAAGAAATATTACAAAATAGATAGTACTGTAGCACATATCCAAGTCCTAGGATTTATTGCCAGCAGGTAATTCTAGAAGCTGGTCAAGAAGGGTCAACATTGAATGGGTCATAATATCACACAACGATAAATCTGTAACATAAGAGTTTGATTAATACAGGTAAAGGAAATTCTACCACCTCTAGCCATCCGTTATTGAGAATTCTGCATTCTGATTGGTTAAACACTGACCTGTTATTTCACAACACACGGTCAGTAAACGTACAAACTGATAACAATGAAGTTTTTTACACATTTTCGGTGGTAGAATAGGAATAAACCACATTTGTCGGACTATTATTGTCTCATAAACC